>JABXWE010017020.1:0-17411 GCA_014611495.1 Limonius californicus | reverse complement strand
TAAAAACTATTAATATTCACTTTATGGACAATTAATATAAACTGATGAAATCAAATGTGCATAATATTTTTTTCATAGTACATGAACTTAAATTTGGTGCATCACACTTTCATTATATACATTTAACAACATTAAAACTACGAAACTACACACAGAACATAAATTAATTAGGTATCATTCTGCCTGTTTTTTTTTTGCTAATATTTGCCTAAATCATTTTTATACGAATATTTCGCTCATCAAATTATAAGAAAACTGCATGTAAAGTTTCAAGCTCCGCGGTTTGGATCTAATGAAGTTATCTCTTCGGGCTTCGATCGCGACTATACCCATCTCAACATTCCCTTTACGATGGAAGTCGAAAAAAACGGTACCCTTCCTTTTCTGGCCGTCTCGGTTAAAGAGAAAACCCGATTACACGATGGGATACTATTAATACCTTAAAGTCAGCTTTAATCATATCCCTCTACAAAAAGCAGCAGCGCTGAACACTTTGGCCAAAAGTGCTATCCGCATATCATATACCAAACTTCTACTGAGGGAAGAAATCTACTCGATGTCCTCCCTCTAAAGAAATAATTACAAACCCAAAAAATATCGAAGAGCAATCGGCAAAGAAAAAGAATCACCAGGTATCAAAGAGGCGAAACGTATGTGTAAGCCACGTCAGATAAAATAGCACGCTTATTTCAAAAGTTCAACACAGTGTACAAACCGTACTCCAATCTACGTCAACAATAACAGAACACCTAAGGACCCAACACCGCAGCTGTAGTACCAAAGAGTATACAAAATTCCCCGCTGGTGTGAAAAATGCTACGTTGCACAAACCGGCCGCACAGTAGAACTGCGAAAACAAGAACATCTCGGCGACTGCAGACACCGTCGAATTACACAATCAGCTCTGACTAAACACGTTGCAACCACAGGTCACAGGATAAACTTCGAAAAAACAAGAGTTATCACACGGGTACAACACTGAGGCCAACGCCTCATAAGTGATGCCATAGAAATAAAAAAAAGCACCAACAGAACTTCAATCGAGAAGACGGCCCAAGTAGCCGTTGGAAAAAGTCCCTAAAATATCGCACAATCACAGCAGAGGAAGACCCACCACCTCAGACAACAGTCATGGACGCGACCGACCAGCAGGCAATAGAAACTTGAACGCATAAGAAACGAGACTCCTTCGCTAGTCAACCGTGGCTAAAAGAGAAGTCTATAAATACCGGATCCGCCGGTCTAGTAGTTATTACGCTTTAATAATGCTACATGCAACGGTTAGCGAAACGTCAGCATCAATCAAACCTACGACGACACGGCCTAAGCCGGAAGGATAAATTGATAATAACGAAATTTCAAAATTGATGTTGGATTCAATTTACCCTCGCTTTAATATAAGAAAGAAGTAACGGATTTGTTTCAAAATTAAATGAAGAGCCATCAAAAGAATTCTAATTGCCAAGGGCGTATCCAAGGGGGGGCAAGGGTAGCAGCTGCCCCCCTTCCAAGATGGAAAAAATTTTAAATAAAACAGAAAAATATAAACAACAAATTACTGAAAAATTGATTAATAGGCTGCTTGTTGGTATGTCACCATTTTGAAAAAAAAAATAATTACGAAATAGAGACCCTTGCGCCGTGCAAATCTGCATTACTTGTGTTAGTAGCATTCATTGCTAAGTATTCCTCTATACTGGAACCCGTAGCAAATACACTTCAAATGACAAAGTTAAAGCTAACCAGTAGATTCAAACTGTTCTCGTCATGCTAAGAGAGCCTCGAGAAGATGCGAAGAACGTCACAGCTGACGTTTTGAAAGAAGCAGACGATATTTCAAAGCATTTGGATGTTGATATAACCGCCACTCGCGTTGCTGGTCGACAAATGCAAAGAAGCAACCCTGCAGCCGGAAATCCATCCGAATTTTGGAGAAGACCTCTAATAAATCGTTATTTGAATTCCATCATATAATCTTTAGAAGTCAGATTTTCTGCAGACAAATCGCCTGCATTTTCATTGACACATTTCTATCCGATTAACATGAGAGATGTTTCATTGTAGGAATGGAATGAAAGTACTTCATCTTGTGCAACTTTTTACAATTTGAAAGGCATGGAAGGAGAAAGCGAATTGTGGTTCAAAATATGGAATGAAGTAAAATAAGCACCAGTTATCATCGATGTTTTAAAAAAGAGCAAATTGTTTTTTCCAACCATCAGAAAGGCGCTACTGATTTTGCTTCCACAGCCCTGCACAACAAGCACTATAGAGCGTTCATTCAGCTTCTTTCGCCGAATTAAACATGGCTTAGAAGCACTATTGGTGAAAATGAGTTAAATGGGTTAGCCATGCTAAGCATTTATCGTCAATGGGTTTTCGCAAACAAGGAACAATTAGTGGAAGCTGTAGTTGGAAAATTTGCAACTAATCTTCGCAAACTACTGTTCAAAAATTAATTTTATTAATAGTGTTTTTCTTTTGTAATTGTGTATTATTGCAAGCCCCCCCCCATGGACCCTTTCCCCCATGAAAGAAGTTGGGTTCAGGAAACTGCGCCCCCTTCCGTTTTGAGCTGGATATGCCCTTGCTAACTGCTGTCACATTTCGGATTTAAATCCTACTTTTGATTAGACAGTTGGCATTATTTCAACAGATCCAAAAAAAGCTGATCTTCAGCGGGCTATGGAATGAAAAGTCACATCTTTTCTAGAGTAAAGGAATGTTTATGATGTCAGATAAATTAGTTATCTTTTTTTTTGATACAAATCTGGCAGATTCTTAAAATGATTTTTAATACATTTCAAAAAATTTTACTTTCGGAGCGGCTTTCAAGTTGACGGAGAATGGACCTATTCGATTCCTCCTTGTTTTGTTGAATTCTGAGAAAGGTATCCCAATGAAATTATTACATACCGAAAATTGTATGCTTTGGTTAAGAATTTAGTCAGCAATTTTCGAGAAACTGGTAGTGTTGGAAGGAAAGAAAGGTCTGGTAGGCCAAAGAAGATAGTGCCTGCTTTAATTGAAACTGTAAGACAACGAATTGACGAGGCTCCAAAAGCACCAATTAGACATTTCTGCTAGCAAGTTGATGATTTAAGTTATGGTACATGCCACAGAATATTGAGACAAGCTTTGCATCTGCATCCTTACCGATTTATTTCCGTTCAGGAGCTTTTAGAGCAGGATTATCCAAAAAGAGTTCAGTTTTGTCGTTGGTTTTTGGATAATCTCAATTATGAGCAGTTAAATTTACCCTTTTTTACCGACGAAGCCTGGTTTTATCTTAATGGGTATGTTAATTCACAGAATATGCGGATTTGGAGTAGTGATAATCCTCACACGTTACAATTAAAGCTTCCCTTCATCCACAGAAAATAGGAGTCTGGGTTGGAATGAGTCGTCGTAGGTTAGTTGGGCCAATATTTTTCGAAAGCACGCTAACTGCAGCAAGGTACAGGAACGAATTATTGCAACCATTCTTAAATGAACTTCACGATGCTGAGCTACGGTATGGTTTTCTGCAACAGGATGGCGCAACAGCTCATGCAGCTGCGGATGCAATTAATTGTTTACGCGAATATTTTGATGACCGAATCATTAGTAGGAATACTGCAACACCCTGGCCCCCTCGCTCTTGTGATATTACTGTTTTGGACTTTTTTCTATGGCCCTATTTGAAAAACACCATTTTTAAAACTCCAGTTAATAATTTAAACGAACTGAAACTTAGAATTGAAGAAAACTGCCAAGAAATTAACAACTCACCTCAATTATTACAAAATGTTTTTGAAGGTATGAGAAGACGAGTTCAGCAATGTTTGGAGGAAGAAGGCAGACATTTTCAACATTTGTTGTGATCATTACATTAGTTCAGGTTTATTCATTTCTTTTACCGTTGCTCAATAAAAGATTTCTGCTCCTAAAAATGACGTTTCGTTATTATTTAATTCCAGCTAACACAACCTAACCTGAAATTGACATTATAAACATTCCTTTAGTCTAGAAAAGACGTGACTTTTCATTCCACAGCCCGCTGGGGATCAGCTTTTTCTGGATATCTTGATAGAACGCGCTTGTTAGTGATGGCGTCTTTACAACTTCTGAATAAAATAGAGCTTAGCAGTTCTCTCCCTGCACTTGGCTTCCTTTTAATCAACTGTATATATAATTTACATTCATTGAAAACGAGAATTACGCCCTTATAAAAACTATTAATTAACACCTTTTTTATGAATGACAAATTAAGTATAGAATTGCAGTGCACATTCAAACTATTATATTTAAGTTATTGTTGCATTGGCTGCGGTTCATAATGCACGAATTAATAGGTTAATTAAAATATTTAATTATAATTATGTATAGAAATTACCAAGAACGCAGCAGGGCAAATGTAAGCCAACGATAATTGCTTGAGAATTTCACATTTAGCTCCCTGAATACATTGGTAAATACCTCAAGAGAGTTGCTTTTTACCTTGGACAGCAGTGGCGGCCGGTTTCAACAAGGAGGGGTGCATTGGAATTTTAAAAGCGAAAATATATATTATTATAGGAAAAATCTTACCTGAAATTAATGTGAAGTTCTTAAAAACATATTAAAAGTTTATAAAATCCATTCTTGTAAATTACTTTGAAACAATAATGTAAGATAGTCATCGAATCAAAAAGCACATTTAATTTTTAAAATGAAACTCTTCTGGTCGATTTTTCAATGAAATAAATTTGTCCGCAGCTTTTTCTTCAAAATTATCACTTTCGTTAACTATACTCCTGCTGATAGACATTGAAAGTTTTGAAAAGTCAATTTTTAAAAGACTATTAACTCTATTCATTGTTTACTAGTCACAAAACTGCACTTTGAGCGCGAGCGAATCGGTTCGGCCCACTAAATGAACGTTATAATCAATAATCATAATATACGTACGGTCAAGCGATGTTTGCTGAACACAGAGAATCGTGGGGGCCGAATAGATGTAACTTTGCGGCGAAAATCGCGAAATGGATGACAATTTAAAAGTTAAAACGTTAGCAATAGAAAACAAACTTCTGCAGAGTTAGTTCATTTTTATTATTGTTTAAATTCAGAAAATACAAGATTAATTTTAATATTTTAGTCAGGGAGGGGGGCGCACCCGTGCCCACTTATTCAAAAACCGCCACTGTTTTACAGTCAGTTAAACTTTCTTTGCATATATTACATATATTGTTTTCAGTACTAGAGTTGACAAACTTTTGTCATTTACTTTAAGAGTTGAGAGTATTATTTCTATGAAAATGTTACAATATTTTAATATTAATGTATTAGCTAAGTTTGGACAGCTACGAAGCTACATCATCTAAGGTTGTGAAGGGCAAAAACCAATCAAAAATGGGGCCGAAGCACGTATATAATATTACATTATTTCAGAAATAAGAAAACTTTTGTTTCTCGTATCTATTTGTTGGTTATTTCAACAATTGCTATTGTTTTGAATTTCTAAATATTACTTTTAGGCCAATAACATAATTATTCTAATCCATTGCTTCTATATGTGTGGGGTGGTGGTAGCTCAGTTGGTATCAGTTGGTAGAGGGCTCGCTTTCTGAGTAAAACGTCGATTCTGGCTTGGATTCGAAACCTAAGCAGAACTATGCAGATTTATAAAAATCTTTTCAGCAATCCACCACACACAATTTCCCAATCCGGCTTGCAACAGTGGGATTTTAAGCTAAAAAAACCTTCTCTGGAATTTCTGTTGTTCTGATTCGAGCTTAAACTGTAAGTCCCCCGTGTTTCTACCTTAACACTGAGGAGAAACACATATCAAAGAAGAGGCCGATGCCCAGCAGTGGGACGGAAAGGACGGAAAGGATGTTGATGATGATGTGTATACCCATGAACATATGCATTGTTGCCAGAGAGAAAAATTTAGAAGCAATCAAATCATCTTGCATAATTTAATTATGACATTAAAGAAATTACATAACATTATTTTTTGTATCCTTAATGGAAAACAGCCATTTGATTAAGTAGAATTCACAAAGGAAATGTTTTATTTTACTCATTAGCAACACTTTATTCGTTAGCAACACTTTATTCGTTAGCAACACTTTAATCGTTAGCAACACAACCACACAAAAAATGACATTTAACGAAAAAATTATTCACTATATTTATTGCCATAAAAATTGTTCAAAAGTTTTATCATATTTTTCTTTTGACTTTGATGGAAGTAGATTTAGAGTCGCTTCTCTGGCGGCTTCCAAAATACTCTCATTTTCTTCAAACTGCATCTTCTGTTAAAATTCTGTTTTGTTTAATTTGTCGTCATGCGTTGCTAAGGTTACTTTTAATAGGCAACTATGTTAAAGATTGTAATAAAACAATTTTTGTTAAAATATTCTTAGGTTTTCCACGTTTTCCATTAAGGATACAAAAAAATAGCATGTTTAACTCGTAAGAAAAGTGGTCTACTATCTCGTGAAAACTTAATTTACTCGCTAACGCTCGTAAATCAATCTGTTTCCACTCGATAGTAAACAACCACTTTTCTTTACTTGTCAAACAATCTACTATTATCTACTTTGATTTAATAATAGGTCCATTATGATAACAGTTTAATAATGGAGGCTATTATTAAACTGTTTTTGGTAATAATATCCTCTATTATTAAACTGTTTTTGCTAACTATTTGGTTTTTAAGATTGGTGACATTTGCTTTCACTTTGATCATAAAACGACAAACGTCAGATGTCAAATACATAACCACAAACTCTGAACTGTATTTATTAAATTTACTACAATCAAATATAACTTAAACTTAACTTTTAACGAATTAATTAAACAATTTTTTCTAGTTATTTAAATTTTTCATATTTAAACTAATTCAAAAGTCAGAACAACGAAATTGACACTTTGCCCGTTAGATGGCGACTGTCAAATGCCACTTGACAATTCGACATTTTTAATGTCAGAAATTTTGAATTTCTACATAATCAGTAACTCAAAGTAGATAAAATAGTATATTATACTCGTTTCATAACGGGCATTGTAGCACTTATTCCATTGGAGCACTCCTCGCTACGCTCGTCGTGCCCCAAACCCACGCGTGCTACAATAGGCCCTCTTATGAAACTCGTATAATAATATACTATTATAACAAAATAGTGTCTGTTACGACATACTATAAATTAAAGATAAGCCAGGATTCGACCTTATTTACATGCATCAGTGGTATTTTTCCCGCTAAAATAAAGGGAGCCTTTAACTACCTTTTTTTATATCTTTAGTATTTTTTATATACATCAGTAAAAGTTGAATCTGTTATAATAACATCGTCTTCTTCTTCTTCTTTAGTAGCCCTTCCTTACACATCCTGTGCCATATATTGCCAAGTTTTCCAACTTTATCTAATATCATCTGTCTGCCGTTGTTCACATTTTTATTTCTTCATTTCTGACGTGTTCCCTGAGAGATATTCCCAGCATGATACGTTTAATATCTCTTTGGATTGTTCTTAATTTATTTGCCGAGCCTACCTTTGGTCTCAACAAATCTTAGTTTCCCCATGCTGCCTTTGTCATGCGAGTTCTTCTGTTTACTTCGACTGTCTCATTTTTTTTGCTTAATTTGATCGTGTATCTCAAATAAACGTATTCCTCGACTCTTTCTAGTTCTTGGTTACCGAGTATGAGTGTTCTGGTTTCTCTAGTCATGACTAGTTTTTTTGATATTCATGGTGAGACCTATTTTTTCCGATACCAGTTTGAGTTCTGTTAACATACTCTGCAGTTCTTCTAGATCACTACTAATCAAAACAATATCGTCTGCTAAAAGAAGGTGTTGGAGATCTGTCTTTCCTTATTCCTTTCTACCCCAGTTCAGTTCCTTGACGATGTCTTCCAAAGACAGAGCGAAAACTTTTGGAAAGATGGTGTCTCCTTATTGTACTCCTAATAATATACACTTTGTTGAATAGTTTATAATTTCAAAATATACAATTACACAGTATTGTATAGGGAATATATTATTACACGTCTCCTCAACTAAAAAATCAATTTCAGAGATACCGCCGTAGATAATAGTATGTTATGTATAACCAATAACAGAAGGCAAAAAAGTGATTATTTAGTAGCGAAAGTTTAAATTAAAAAGATTAAATTTCCGGTTTCTCTTCTGGTTTTAGGTGCTCTTTAACCTTAGAGATTTATTTTGATTCAAGGTAATTGAAACTGAAACAGCAGACCTTCACGATCATCAGTTAGTTACTGGGCGCAATATAATGTTTAACATTTAGCATACGCCTAACGAATCTTAAAATGCTTTGAACTAACTTCTTATGTTCATAGCTGGTCAAACTTCATTTAAATGCCTTTTGGACATTGTACATCAACACCTACAATCAAGCTTGTTTTTTCAGACTGAAGCCAGCAAAGAGATGTACAGAGCTGTTATGACGCAGGTGGTAAAATTCTTAGAACGTGCCCATCAGAGCCTACAAATCCTTGGCTCGAAGCTTAACAGTACCAATCAGCAAGCAGTTCCTAGAACCCAAAGTGACTATCATATGCTTTGTATAAAAGAGAATACGTTAGATGGAACATCGTCTCCCCGTTCTATCGATTCATCTACCGATTATACAGCTTTCAGAGATTTTACTTGGTAGGTCTTTAATGATGGTTTGGTGGTTGGTTCTAAATGTATTTCTGTTTTAGGAGGAGGCAGAAAAAGCCGCAGCCTTCATCGGAAGAAATTCCTCTCGAGAAGTTATCACAGGAAGCTTTCAGACTACTAAGAACTGCACAGTCTTTGCTTAACACCCGCGCTCCTGATTTGGCTCACGTTAACAATGACACTTCAGAAGACCTTCAGTTTTTGGAGCAACTAGCGAAGGAGTTCCCCCGACAGCAGGAAAATGGAACACATAAGCCAGACTCGAGCTGCACTCGGCTGCAGGTGGTCACTCCTACGGAGGAAGTTCGAATTTCGACCGCATTTAACCGGAAATTATCTTTACAAAGACACGGTACTGAGTTTAAGAGAAATTCTTTCCACACGTCCTCGCCGAAGGTGAGCAGACCGGTTGATCCTTTTTCAATCGAGACTGGCCCAATACCCGCGACCATGAATGCTGATCTCAATAGCGACTGTGGCAGCAGCATTGTCTCCTACAAATCGTTTGCTTCGGAAAAGGATAAAGTAAGGTCGTTCAAGCTTGAGCCGGAGAAGTCAAACTCGCCTCCCATTAGCAGCATGAGTTCTGCCGAAGACGAGAGTGGATTTTCCTCTATGAATTCTTTCCAAGAACTGGGAATTCCTTTACTGCATCCCATAGAAGAGAAGACAACAAAAGAGGCTCTCTTAAAAAGCATGTTACAGGATAGTAATGAGGTCGGCAAAGATAGTATAAAGAAGAACGAAATCGGGGAGGAATTGTCACAAGCCTCTGTAGCGGAAGGAAACTATTTAAAATCAAAAGATTTGAAGCTGTGGGAGAGACCTACATCTCATAAACGGTGGAATTCTATGCCAGTTCAAAATTCTAAAGTCACAGAGAAGCAGCCACTTAAAGTCTTATGGGTATGAATGTTAGAAAATGCGTATAAAAATATTCTTTTTCGAAATGGTGATATAATGAATGTAGTTTTTGTTTTTCCATATGTGTGCGTGCTACGTTAATCTCGATTTAATAGTAATTTATATTACTTTTTAAGAGACTTAAAACGATTTTTATGATTTGTTTAACAAATATATAATATTTTGTATTAACTACTTTTTTTTATCAAAACTGTAAAATAGAATATTGTTATCGATTTGATTAAGTCAGAGCGTGTTAGCAACTTGCTAGAAAAAAAATTATTATCATTTCTAGGTACGTTTTCAACGCCAAATTATATTACTGTAACGGTGAAGCAGTTAGCAAACAATATAAGGAATTGGATCACTTACATTAGGAGAAAATTGTAAACAACCATTTAAAAAAATAGTCAAGAATATCTATGAAATATTTCAGACGCTTTTATTTTTTTCTTGTAAGATTAATCAATTGTCGATTGTGATAAATATGTAATTAATAGTTTTAAATAACTAATACAATTTTATTAACTTTTATTAACAGTTATAAAAGCATGCGAAGTTTCAAAATGTCGTCACTTTTCGATGGTTACAAAACGTAACCAGAATGTACGATAAAGTGTAGTCTTTTAAAAAACTCTATTTCAGTTTTTTTTATAATCCTATGGGAGACAACGTCTGTAATATATTTAATTTTTAAACAATTTGCGTTTTGTGTGTACAAAGGAATAGTTTCTATATGAAAATGTAGCTATAGTTTTCGATATATGTGTTTATGTGGGAATAAAAATATTGTTTTGATAATTTATTGTAAACTGCAGTGTATTTTATAAAAAAATATATTTAAAGAGCTTCAGTTTATTGTAGCTATTTCACAACCAAATTTGGTGTTGCATTTTTGACCTATTTCCTTTAAAATTGTGGTAGCAGAAATTGTTTCAGTAAAGTCGTCGTTTCGGGCTTAGATCGCGTCGTCGTATAATTGATTAATCTAACGGTTCGCTAATCGTTGCAGGTAGCATTATCCATGCTTTAATAACACTACCTGCAACGATTTGCGAAACGTCAGCATCAATCAATCTTACGACGACAATGCTTGTCTACGTTCAAATATATCATATGTTAAATTTTACATAGTTTCATGCCAAAAGAACGTCATGGTGTAATGTTGGTAGCATTCTAATGAAAATACTTTTCTACTGCTGAAACCACCACGGAACATGGAATCAACATTTGCAAAGAACCACTAACAAGGCAAAAACAACCTAGATGATGGCAAGAAGAGCCTTTGGAAATAAATGGGGATTAAAACCAAAAATGGTCCACTAGCTTTACACAACGGTGATAAGACCGACAGTAACCTATGGTTCACTAGTATGGTGGCCCAAAGTAAATCAAAGACAAACAAAAACCAGTTTCTTAGTGTTCAAGAACTGGTAAAGCACTTCGACAGCAGCAATAGAAGCTCTCCTGCAACTTCTTCCTCTAGATATAATAATCAAGGGCAAGACACGCATGGGAGCATATCGCCTACACTGCATGGGTAATTGGAGAAGCACCCAACGCACATGGGGACGCTCCAAAATAATTAATGTAGTATCTGACCCAAAATTAAAAATGGGAACGGACTACATGTTAACAAAATACTGTTTTCAACAACAACAACAAACCCTTCGAAGTACGGATAAACCGTGAAGAATCGGATCAAGGGGAACCACCAGACTTGCACAAAAGCTTAGTATGGTATACAGATGGTTCACGCACGAGCAACGGAACCGGAGCTGGTGTATACGGCAGTAGACCAAGATATAGTACCTCCATGTCTCTGGGCAAAAATGCCACAATATTCCAAGCTGAAACCTATGCAGTTCTTGCAGCAATAGAAGAGAACCTAAGAGGGGGCTATACAAACAAAACCATCCTTATTATCTCTGACGGCGGTCAGGCAGCTTTGAAAGCACTGAATTCAAACCAGATTAAGTCAAAACTTGTCTGGAACTGCCTTCGTAGTCTCCTAACACTGGCACACTCTAACAAGGTAAAACTTGTGTGGGTACCAGACCACAGAGGCATAGAAGGAAATAAAAATGTAGATAAAATAGCAAAACAAAGATCTGAAACACCGTTCACAGGGCCTGAACCGGTTTTCGGTCTAACTAAGCGGACAGTGAGAGGAGCAGTTAAAGAATGGATCGTAACCAAACATGCGCAACACCTCGACAAAGACAAAGCAAAGCTATGATGGGCAGCCACCCCCACAAGCTTACCAAAACAGTGGTATAACTCAGTAGGACTCAAATTGGCGTAGTGGCAGGACTCCTAACGGGACACTGGCACTTCAAACAACACTTCTACAACATAGGGCTATTTAATGAAGATTCTATATGCAAGCTGTGTGGCTAGGAAGAGGAAACAACCTCCCACATAATATTCCAATGCGAAGCCTTCTTCGTAGAAGATATCAAATAGTTGAGGGTACTAATCCCAACTAGATACAACCGCAATCCAGCCTGATCAATAAACTTTTAGACCGGATAAAGGGGACGGATCTACTTGATAGCGACAGAAAGAGATGCGCAATAGGCCGAAGAGGCCGCAGCGTCAAAGGGCAGTAACCACCCTCCCCGTATAAACAATCTACTTTCTACTGCTAAAAGACTTAATACCAATGTTAGCAATCTACTAATAATATTAAAAATTATTTGTACAATATATTATACAAAAAAAGATGCGAAAGCTGTTGCAAAGATTGGCCAATCTCTTGGTAATGCGGAGTTTTTCTTCTGTGGGATTTGCATTTCCTTTTGAAGCTATTCAACATTATTATTTGATTAATTAAAGTATGCGTTATTTATAAGCGTGTTCACGAAAAATAATCCTAAGCCACTGACGTCAAAAATAAACAGTTTCGCTTGGGCTACGATATGTTGTTATTGTGCCCGGAATGTCAATAATATCATTATTTTTTATGCAGTTGTTTAAAAACGCCAGAACGCCTTTCCGGAATAATATGAGGTCTATTGAACACCTTCGGTAAATAACTCGAGACAGCAATTTATTTAAAATTGTCTTTAGTTTGTCAGAACGACGAGGCGCAGTTCTATCTAACATATACTGAAAAGAATTCTTTCGCCAGGGGCTTCGGCAAATTATTATAATTATAAAAAACACAAAAAATGAGGGAACTGAAGAATTTGTAAGGCTTAAAAGTAGTTAAATTTAAATTGTATAAGGGGACTAAGTATATACGTTGTACTGCAAATGGCTTTTCTATGAATAATTTATTTGGCTTAAACTTGGTACACATTTGCAACAGAATCTCATACCGCAACACTGTAGAACAACAAGGTCACGATATTCCACAATTTTTCAGGACTAGATTTCAATTCATTACGAACACATGCGAGTCCTATAAATATTTTTTATTGCTCCACTGAGAAACTAATTAACTGTAAAACGCCGCTCGCCACGAACCGCCAAGTCTCGTGTTTTACAGCAAAAACTCGTAATATATCTTCGCGTCGTTACATGTTCATACGAAACGAGAAACTCCCTTACGTCTGTGTCATTGACATGGCAAAGGCATACGACAACGCCCAATGTAGATATAATCGATATACTAAAAGAAAAACATGTACCATCAGAAATTGTCAGAATAATACATCGACTCAACACTAACTACACGACGGCGATTAGGGCGAATAATCAGACAAATGGAGACATACCAACTCCAGGGGATATTGGACAAGGGGATATTCTAAATCTATTTCTATTCAACTTAATAATGGACAAGGTTTTAGAAGAAGTCACCTCTCTAAGTTTAGACAATAGACTACAAAACAAATGCATCGACATATTCTGTTAGGTTGAAGATGCGACAATTATTGCACAAACAGGAATTGAAAACACAGACAAATAAACCAGCAGTAAAATCCGGGTATCTCAGAGATACTGTGTGTAACAAAAAATGCATGCGAACGAACAGCAAAGCGAGAATATATGAGACAGGTGTACGACCGATACTGACGTACGGAATCCAAACAAGTTTTTTTTTAAGTTTATTTATTAACAGCAATCAGAATTTACATTCTATAAGTTATTTAGCTTGCTGGGAGACTGGTTAAAGTCCCTCTATGTCCGGATGAGGCTTCTCCATTGTAAAGACCTCTTTTACACCCCTCATATCAGGTCTACTGGCCGTCTTCCTTTCAGTCTTCTGTGGTTTTTCTCTTGTACTAGTGGACATAATGCGATATTGGTGTGTGTTTCTAGTTTCTGATGATGTTTTTGGCTTCTCTTTTGAATTGTCTCTTGGACTGTTGGGATACGAAGGTCTTGATGTATCATGGTTTGTTGCATACCATGGAGCGTTAGCTATTGTTCTTAGAATTTTTGACTGTGCTTGTTAGACTATGGCTATGCTGGACTTGCTAGCGCAACCCCACAGCTCGATACCATAGGACCAGATTAGGATAATTACTGCTTTGTAAATTAGAATTTTGTCCTCTAATGATATTCGTGAGTGTCTGCCGATCAGCCAATACAGCTCTCTCATTTTCAGGTCTATCTGCTTTCTCTTCTTTCTTAGGTGTCCTCTCCAATTACGTTTAGTGTCAAGGTGGATTCCCAGGTATCTGACCATGGTTGTAAATGGTATTTCTGTATTGTTAGTGTACACTGGGGGACATTTTTCTTTTTTAACGTGAAGGTTATATGTTGTGACTTGCTTTAATTTATTTTTATTTTCCATCTTGTAAACCATTCCTCTATTTGCAAGATATGGTCTTGAAGGTTTGCAGACGCTATTAGCGGGTCTTTATGGACGGGTAAGACAACGATATCATCTGCAAACGTGCCTCTTGTGGTGGAATCTGATGTGGGAAGGTCTAATGTGTATAACAGATACAAAATTGGCGTTAAGACACTGCCTTGAAGGACTCCAAATTTGATGGGCTGGAGCTGAGAAATTTCAGCGTTAACCTTTTGTAACGCCTAGTCGAATCGACGGCGACAATTCTAATATCCTAAATAGAAGCAATACAACCGAACCTACTATTTGTGATGCAAGGTCCAAGTATCAAGGACAAGGGTCGACCAGCTACACTCGAAGAAGGGGGGGTTTGATAAGCCTAGGCGCCACCTGTTTAAAATATCCTTCGTCCTTGAAATTAACACGAGGTAAACAGGAACCTTCCTGGAGGTCGGACTTACCTTGCTTTGGTAATTGCTCAATTTGTTCCAAAAATAAATTATGATAACCCAAGACACAATAAAACACAGCAATAAATTACCAAAATTCAATTTATATAAAGACTCACCCTTAAATCTTCGTAACACAACCAATTGGAATTAAAATATGTATTCAATAATGATATTTTTCTATGTATATAACAGTATTTATACAATCATGGCTAACAGTACCGGTAAACAATTAATAAACCAAAATTCTTAATATTTCGGGAACGCAATAGTGCGGAAAGATTATCAGACTGAAAATCACGACAAAACCCGCTAAGTATTTCTAGATTCTTCGAGGCCTCGCGAATTAAATACCCAGATAAATAATTACCTAAATAATGGTAATGGTGTCGGCTATCTATTAATCAAAATTAAACTTCCGCACTATTCCCCCTTTCTAACTCTATTTCGAACAGTAAAAGCAAATATAATTATACTGTTGACCATTTAACAAATTAATTCCAAATTCAACAAAAATTATTACCAATTTATACAAAATACAAAATCAATGAAGGTTAAACATTCACTAATTAAGAGTACTTAGTCTTATTATAAATTAAAGTGTACAATTATAAGTTTTATTAAGATTATTTGCTGTTAAACTAAAATTTTTCCAGAACCCCTCGTATCCTCGGAATTATATTTGAAAATTGAATGTTAAAAATGGATTAACACACCTGGAATTTCGTATCTCGATTTACACCTGTTGTACTCGTTCGCTGTACTGCAGATAATTCCGCTTGTCTCGAACCCACAGGATCTCTTCGATGTTTCCCAATTGACCGTTAAATTCCTTAATTCTAGCTCCAGGCAATTCCGCCAAAAGATGACACTTAGGCCAATATCTTAATCTTATAATGGCATTGAATATGTATGTTAACATCACTAACCCTTTTTTATGTTCTTCCAGCATTTTTGAAGTTATCATGTCAACTCCTGGTGTTTTCCGATTGTTTAGAAGAGAAATTTTCCCTTTGATTTCGTTGAGGTTTACCAATTTGATACTTGTCATTTGCTCCATATCTGCATTACTGTTGTCGTGAACAACGTGTGTATTTTGTTGTGGGTTATCGTTGAAGGAAGTGAATACTTTGGTTAGATGTTGGGCAAATAGGTCCGCCTTTTCTCGACTACTTGTAGCTCATGTGGATGTATTTACTTCTATTCGTAATGGAGGAGAAACTGTTACAGATTTACGAAGTGCTTTGATTAGTCGCCAAATGGAGTTGTCGTAGCGGCTAAGGGTTGTAATGTGTTGTGAAAAATTGCTGTCCCTGATTTCTTTTAGTTTTGATTTCAGTATGTTGCTTATCCGATTAGAGGTTGTTTTATCACTTGGGATGTGTGATCGGTGCCACTTCGCTCTTTGTCTTCTTTTTTCTGCTATAAGTGTCTTTACTTCTACCGAAATGTTGAATTTTTGTGCATGAGATTCTAAGTGGGGTGTAGCTTGTTTGGCAGCCTCTTACATAATTTTATTTTAATTATTGTGTTTGTTGCTTTGTCTACTTCTTCGATAGTTTTGAGACTAATATTAAGGTTTACATTATTATTCATTTCAGTTCCGAATAGTTCCCAGTTGGTTTTTGAGTTGGGCAGTTTGGGTGGCTTCTTGAACTTTATCACAGATGTGCTGATAGTTGCAATAACCGGCGAGTGATCCGACGACAAGTCAGAGATGGGGACTACTCTATATCAGTGTAGGTTGACTTTATGCCATGAACCACAAAGAAATCCAATAGATCAGGAAGTTTGTTGGAGTCACTCGGCCAATAAGTCGGAGTACCTGTTGATAAATAATAGTAGTTCCTTTCGTGCAGAAGGTTTGATAGTTCTCTGCCTTTGGTTGTGATGATTCTAGAGCCCCACAGTGTTTGTTTACTGTTGTAGTCCCCCCCTGCTATAAATTTTGGTCCAAGTGTTTAGAAGAAATCTTGAAAGTCTTCTTTTTTTAAGTTGTGCCGAGGTGGACAATACACTACAGATACTGTTAGTTTATATGGCATTGTTTCAACCCTCAGATGGCCAAGCGGGCTTTTTTGAAGACCCCACGTTGCATATTTGTCACACAACTTCTTTAAAAAACCTTGTTGTGCCATGTTTATTTTTTTAGCTTAATTTTTCGTATTATTTATGAGTTGCAATTACTGGCAGCACAAAATTTCTAGGCAATTTGATAAAAAAACAGGTTTTCTTGGTTGACTGATCTAGAACTTGAACAGTTGCTCAATGAAAGTGATGATGATCTCATAGGTAACGAAATTGTGTCTGAGGATGAAGACGTAATAATAGAAACTATACTTGTCCCGATCATTCCAAAAAGCAAAATGTAGCAGTTTGTGTAGATTGTATGTAAAAGCAAATAAGAGATGCACTACGCTTCTATAATGTGGATGTAGTATTTTTAGAATTTAGAGTTAATAATGTTATATTGTAAGTTAAAAAATTCCTTATAAACTTCGGTTACCGATTATTGTATATTATTGTTCTAACTTAAACAACAGTTTACTTTCAAACTTAGCACAGAGGTGCAAAATCGCATGGGGTCTTCAAAAGCAGTGGCGGCTCGTGAGTTAAGAAAGAGCGTGGGCACAAGAAAAAACTTACCTATTTTT
>JABXWE010017019.1:0-24370 GCA_014611495.1 Limonius californicus | reverse complement strand
ATTGCGGGTGGTTGGTTGGGCATTGTAGGGACGGTCACTATCAGAAGACATTTCCATCTTGTCCTTGAACATTTTCTTAGCTGATTAACTGATAGGTGGTTTAGTTGTTGTTTAGCTATTTAGTGCGATTGATTAGTCGTTGTTAGTTGGTTGATTGATCTGTTGTTTAGCTGAGGAAGTGTTTGATTGTTGTTAGTTTTAGATTGAGGCAGAACATCTTGACCTTTAGTAAGTTTTGTTGTTGTTCATGTTTTATCTAGTTATTTTGCAGCATCGTTTATCAATTGTTGTTTCCCCTGGAGTTTGACTGAATGATTGTTGGTTACGCATCGGATAGTCCCTAGTATACAGTACGTCGGCGAATATTTGTATTTTGAGAATTTTGTGTTGGAATGTCCAGTTTTTAAGATCGTGTTCCGTATATCGAGTGGTGGCTCGTTCCGTAGGTAGTGCCAGCCCTGGTGCTTTTCCTCCTAATTTTTCATTCTTTTCTATTTCTTTTATTCTCTGGTCTTCCTTCTTTTCTCTGTTGGTATGATTGTGGATCTTTAGTCTGGTATGAATGAGAGATGAAGTTGGAGAGTTACCTCGGTTTGCTTTCGCGCTCTCCGGTGGCCTCGAAGACAGAATGAATCTAGAGGGATGAAAGGAAATTTTCTTGTCTGTCGCTTTCTAGTCGTCTGTGACTCTCTTTATGGAGTTCTTCGCTTCTCTCCAGGTTCGTCAAAAGAAGTTTGGACATCTCCAATTTAGTTAGTTTGTGTTTGTTTGGGAAATTTTACCGGGTTGGGGGGTATCTTTGTGGTTTTTAGTTTGACAGGCTATAACTGTTGGGGTTCCCTTTCGCCTCGTGGGTTTGTTGTATCCGAAAGGAAGATCTTGTCTTGGGGTTGGGTATTTGTATGGTATAGTAGGGGGAGGGGAGTGTTGAACATTTCCATGGTTAGGGGTGTGCTACGATAGGTTGAAGAGCAGTTCAGCGGCGCAGCATTTCCATCTGGCAGCGAGGAACTGTCTCGATCCCTTTAGTAGTATTTCTCATACCCTTGGTTTTGGGATGAATCTCCTCTCGGCCATCCAAATAGTTGTGTTATATGTGGGGTTGGGCTGTGGTTTTCATTTCATATGTTTTTTTTTGGGGTTGGGTTTATCTTTATTACGTGGGTTGGGCGTCGAAAGTGTCTTGGGAATTATTGAAGGAAGCAACAAAATGTCCTTCACCCTTACACTATTTAATTTTTTTTGTATTGTAAGCAACGCAAGTTGCATTAAATTAGGCTATCTGTTAGTCGCTTGTTCTTTTTGCCACTTTAGAATGTTTTAGGCTTCAGCTCGATTCCTTTGTTCATTTACATTTCTCGTCAGGTTTTTGTCTTCGAAATGTCTGGTGGGGGGGGAATTTGTGACGGTAATTTCGCCTGATTGGTTTGCAACCCATTTTCCTCACTTGATTTTTATGAATCGCGCCTGTGCGAGATTTTGGATAACTTTGTGCATTTCCGGCGACCATTTTTGGGTCGTGAGACAGACAAGTGCATTAAGCGTCGAACCAGAGTCTTCTGTTTCAGTATTCTGTACTTGAGAATTTTTCTCGTTATATTGAAGACATCTTTAAATACATCGAATTCTAATTTAGTTTGAAGAGAGTCGATGTGGGTCTTTGGCCGATTTATATTCGTCGTTTAATTCTTGTGTTAGTGTCATTCGGAGATTTTCGATTGACAACAAGTTGGGGGTGTAAGCTTAATTAGTCAACAAGTTGGGGGCTGTAAGCTTTCGCCACATTTACGTTTTGAATTCGCTGTCTGCGAGAAATTGGAACTCAAAGCTGTACCGCACGTGTGAATGTGAAGCCACGACGGGATTTTCCACTCAGCAGCTCTCAGGAAAGTGATTTCAATTGGATTATTTATTAATTTTGGAGTCGAGTTATTTGCTCGTTGTTTAATTTGTACTGTTTCCGATGTTATGATTTAATTTTTTAATTCTTTCACGTGTTTGTGAACCATTGTTTATATTAATACTTTTGGGTATATTAGCGTGTTACGTATTTCGTGCATATTAGCGTAAATTTCACTTGATATATACAGGATACGTCATCTGGAGCTGTAATATTGCGTTTATTCGAATTGTTACCTAGGATATGTTGTGTTTTCAGGGCGCTCTTAGTTATGAAAGTACTTTCAGCGACTGTGGGCGTTTTTAGGTTCATAAACGGGGATATTTATTTACAAACGCAGTATTTTTACCTTGCTCACTTATTTTAAATCTTATTTAACCTTATATTAAGTGAATGGTACGGGGGTGTGTACGTATACAGGGTTCTAGTGCACATTAGCACCGTTATTGTATATGTTATTGGGATATCTACTTTATTGATATATATTTTTTTCTTGCATCATTAAATTTACCGTTGTTGCAATTGGCCTTATTATTTATTGTTACCCTATGTTTGGTAAATTTGTAACGAAGAAATTAGATAAGTGTGAAGAACCTGAGGTCCAGTTTACTCTAAACTACATCTGAATTATTATCAGCGTAATCTAACAAGCTGGTGGCGCCCTTTTTACCGGTGATTGACGAGTAGTTAATTACTTTATTTTTTTGACTTTATTTGTGAACCGCCCATCTTCGATTGAGGTTCCGGGAGGCTGATATTAATCTACGAATTACTTATCTAATTTACAGGAATTTCCGTAGGAAATTATTTGCAGGCGTCATAAAATGTTTTAATAAAATTCGAAAACTACATAAAATAAATTATAATTCTTGAATGTATCTAGGATCTTTTATTGTTTATTGAAAAAGATACCGCTTAATAGGATCTAGATACAGATACAAGATAAAATTTTATAAACGTATCTAGATACAGATACTAGATACTTGAATAGTATCTAGATCCAGTATCTAGATACATGTATCTAGATACTACCCAACACTGTCTAGGACACAGATTTCCAAACATCTCTATACACTGAAGCTCTTGCCTTATTGTACACCCAAACTAATAATTTTTCGTAACTGGAGTAGTTCCAACACCAGTAGTGATTTTTAACGTGTCATACATCGTAGTGGCCCAAGACCTATGTGTTTACTTCTTAGCAAGGTCCACTTTCAGCTTTTTCTGCTAGAAAAATTCCATGGACTTCGGCCAGATTCGAACCCGTGCCTTTGGTGCCACTAACCCATCGAAGCGGGCTACGAACACGATTTACATAAACGTATTTCCCT
Organism: Limonius californicus; assembly: GCA_014611495.1. Lineage (NCBI taxonomy): Eukaryota > Metazoa > Arthropoda > Insecta > Coleoptera > Elateridae > Limonius > Limonius californicus. The sequence goes on along the minus strand of JABXWE010017019.1, from coordinate 21,139 downwards.
AGCATAAATAGTGCACTAGGTTGTCTACAAATGTTTTTGTAATTAATTAATAACAGTGTTCTATTTACTCTGAAGATGCAAGCTGCAATGTCTTGCGATACGTTAGTCTGTATGGGTTCACAAACAGCTAACAGGCATATGCTGATTAAGTATTATTGCTCTGGCAAACAAAATACATTAAGATCAAATCCTTGTCCGCCCTAAGATTTGAATAATCTAAACACACGGCCCTGTTTAGGCAGGCAGGGCCTACGAATGAATATTGTCAAAATTCTAGAGCAAATGCTTGTAAAGGCAGATAAGCTGCTGGTCGGTGCTTACCTTATAATGTTGGGTGTAGTTTCCAAATGACCACGCGGTTTAAGCCGAAAGTAAATTGTAATATTAATAATTAATAACAGATTTTGAGAATATATTAAATAAATGATGATAAGATAAATGTTGGAGAAAAAAGTAACTTTAAGGATTGGCATTCAAAGTTGACAGGAAAGAAACCAACGTAACAAATATATTATCAACAACTCACATCATGGTTGTTATGTTCGTTTGATTTTGCCGCATCATTTGAATTGGAGTTTTATTTTAATTGCCCCTCTGTGGCCGATTGCTGTATTGTTAGTTCCCGAATACATGTTTGTGCGCCTTTTGTTGTTATCATGCAAAATTGACGAATAATGTTGTGCCTGCGCGCTTGGCCCTGGACACTTTCTGCGAATTTACGTGTTATATTGCTCCAGAATTATTGCACCATATTTCGAATTGTTTTGTAATATTTTTGGCCGATGCATATTCGCGTCGCGTTTCGTCTGGAGTCGAATTTATCATCTTGCTCTGCCCGGTCACCTGATACCATCTTCGGGGGTCGTAGATAAATTAAGAACAAAGAGTGGACGCTAGGCTTTGGGAGTGAACTGACTGATGTTTTCTTTTGGATACTGGGTTGTGTCGCAGCTCTTCTGTTAATTGAGTTATCGTTTCGTTTTTTACGTTAGGCTAAAGAATCTTCGAGTTGCGTCGGATTAAAAATCATCCTAATAATAGCTAACAACATGGAATCACTTCAACATAATTTAAACGTATGCTCTGAGGAAAAGAAATATGTAGATAAACCTAGAAAAATCAAAAATAATGCTAATCGCAAGGCAGCACGATGACATCACAGTAGAATTAAGAAACAACAAACTAGAACAAGTAGAAAGCTTCAAATACCTGGGAACAACAATTAGTGAAGATGGGACGCTGGAAGAAGAACTTAACAACAGAATAAAGGCGACAAACAGACTAGACGGGCCACTCTATACGGATTTAATCAGCAAAAAAGAAATCTCAAAGGATAAAGGCGACAAACAGACTAGACGGGCCACTCTATAAGGATTTAATCAGCAAAAAAGAAATCTCAAAGGATGTTAAAAGCAGAGTCTACAAGGCAGTGTACGTCCCCACCCTCATGTATGCTAGCGAAGCATGGACCTTAAGTGAAAGCCAACATAGCCGTGTGCAAGGAGTAGAGATGAAATTCCTGAGAAAAATAAAAGGAGTAACAAGAACAAACAGACTCAGAAACGACCAAATAAGACAGAATCTAGGAACCAAGTCAATACGACACCATACAGACGTAAATAAACTCAGATGGTGTGGGCATCTAAACAGGATGGAGGAACATAACGCCACCAAAACAATGTGGAACTGTAAAATGTACACTAAAAGACCCAGAGGAAGACCAAGAATCAAATAGAACAACACAATAGGCAAAATTGTACAAGAAAGAGGCAAACAATGGACAGAAGCTGTAGACATGGTAAAGGACAGGAAACCTGGAGAAACTTCACCAGAATACACCCAGTCCACCCAACGCCAACTACCCCTCGACACCAGTAATGATACAAGAGGACCCGGATTAAGTAGGTAAGTAAGTACTTCTACAGTTCAACCTTCTACAGGGTGACCGTACAGGGGAGACCAATTCCTTGATATTCTAGGGAATGATTTTTAGGAAGAATCCCCAGACATGTTGATTTAACTTCTGAAATGGTTGCTTTTACTTCTACAACGGTATTTTGCTGATTTGTAGGTCATTTAAAAGGTCATTTTTTTATTTGTTTGATACTAATATTTTAAAAATAATCATGTGTACAGGGTTTTACCACAAGATCTAATCATCGTTACAATTGTCGTTTGTGAGGATTTTGGACAGTCTCCGGCAGTTCCTAGTATGTTTTACAACAGTATCTTTAAATAATCTTTTTTAAAAGCGCTCACTTAAAAATTCAATTGTCGTTATTTTAGCTAACTACATAAGTGATGCTACCACTATTTGATGTTTTCTAATACTACTCTAAAAATAATCTTGTGGGAAATGTTGACATACTACTACTATTCATTTGTCGCTCATAATTTTCACTATTTGTATTAATTGTAGATATGCTATTTTGTGTGGCCTTGTTACTTCTCCTGGTCAGCCAGTGATTAGGGGAAGCACCCTTAATTGTAATCCAACGCCGTTCGATTACAGAGATCGATACCGACCCCAGGATTCACAGAAAATAAAAAAGTTTGATATTTACGACTTAATTTGAAAATAACTTGGCGGATAACTTACAAATATATATTTTTTGCTATAATTGATTAAGGGAGATTCGAAGATAAATAAACAGACCGTACTCCCAGCTTATACTTACTAGTGAGTAAAAATTTAGAGAATTTAATCATCCTAGGGATTGCTCTATACATGCATAAACTGGTATTTGAGAAAATAATTAAGCCATTAAATATTCTATTAAGTATGCCAGCTGTTCGACTATAATTCGATGCTAGAGGTTACTTTAGAGTTTAGGCAATCAAATTAGTTACCGCTCGGATTTTCAAAATGAAAAATAGCATCCATACAAAATTAAATCAGTTCATGACCTAAATCCGGTTGATCCTGCATGTAAAATTCAAAGCTATGCAGTAATGAATAATCGATGTAGTATTTTTAAATGAAGCTACTGCCTGTTTCAATTCTAGTATGGAGAAGCATGATTTTCGATACTACTGAACTCTAAATTCTCATTTACTGATAGAAACGAAAACCCAAATTTACCACAAAATACCGTTGCATGGAAAACATGAATCATAGAATTTTGGGCCCAGTTTCCTCTAAGAGTGCTTCAAGTGGCATACATTCTATCCAATGCTTATTTATTTCAGGTTTTTGTAATTGCAGTATTTTTTCTATATAATGAGGGTCCTATCTAAAAACACCTTATAGTACCAACAGAAGCGACCAATCAATTATTGGTTGCACTACTTGAACGCTTCCTTATAACATGTTATCAAAACGTTTTCAATTTAGGGTGAACTTTGAACATTTTTTGCATGCCTGAGATTGAACTGCCAACAAATGTCAATTTAAACAACTGTAAAATTAAAATAATCTATCCACCTGTCAAAATATATGCAATCTGGTTGTTGTGAAAACATATCCAAGTGCCGACATCAGACCACAACCCGGTAGTGGATACTTTCAGAGTCAAACTAAAAAGAATAAGAACCAAAATTGTTAGAAGACACGATTTAAGAAAATTAAAAGAACTTTTGATAAGGAGTAAACCATAACCAAGACTGAATGACGAACTTAGATTAGTGACTAATATCTCAAATATTGAAGAAGAGATTGTAAAAATAAATGTCACCGTAGAAAGTACCTATCAAAAAAGAATTACTAAATCCTGATACCATAAAGAAAAACTCATTCACCAAATGATGGAAAAGACAAGGCTTGCGAAAAGAAATCCAGAATAATGTAAAAACGTCAATATAATATTCAAGAAGAAAATAAAAGAAGTTAAAGAAACGGAAGCAAGAGAAAAAGGTGATCAAAAAGAAGCTTTACACTAAAGATATGATAGTTTCAACTTATATAGAAAAGTCAACGAGATGACTGGAAAATATAAAAAAAGATCTGTGAACAAATTAGTGGCCATTGAAGATAAAATTATTGTCAATAAAGAAGAAATCAAAAATGCGCGGAAAAGCTACATAAAAAGCTATTGATATGATAGCAGACCGAATCTTCTCCAGACAAACTATGAAACAGGACCAAGAATACTGGTAGTAGAAGTACAAAATGCAATAAAAATACGAAAGAAGGAAAAGCTTCAGGGCCAGACAATATACAGACAGCGTTTCTCAAACTATTAGATGAGGATAACGTGAAATGGTTAACATCTTTGTTCAACCGTATTTATGACTGTGGAATTATACCAAAGGAATGGCTTAACTTAGAATTCATTATATTGCCCAATAAGGCGGGAGCTAAAAAGTGCAGTGAGTACAGAAAAATAAGCCTCATGAGCCATCTTCTAAAAGTGTTCCTTAAGATAATCTATAAAAGAATACATAAACTCTGGGAAGAACAAGTGTCACCTACACAGTTTGGGTTCAGAAATGCAGTCGGAACACGGGAAGCCCTATTCAACATCCAAGTTTTATTTCAAGGGTGTAGGGATGTCAACTGTAATGTCCATGCTTGTTTTATAGATTACCAGAAGGTTTGTGAGAAAGTTGAACACCAGAAGATGAGAGATATTTTAAGTAGCATCCGACTAGACGATAAAGATCTAAAACTCATAATATATTTTTATATTGGAATCAAACTGCATCAATGAAAGTAGAAGAAGAGAACACAGAAGACATATAGATCCTAAGGGGAGGCAGCCAGGGATGCATACTGTCCCCATTGTTGTTCAACATATACTTGGAATATATCTTCAGAGAAACCCTGGAAAATACAGAGATAGAAATTCTTTTGAATAGAGAAAGACTAAACAATATCAAAGATGCAGACGGCACGGTTATTTTTACCGACAGCCTAGAGAATTTACAAATACTAATGAATAGAGAGACAGAGAGCAGTGAGAGACAAGGACTTGAGGTCAATATTACTAAAACAAAACTAGTGATCATTAGTAAAAACAATATCCCCAGATGTCTTCTTATGACAAATCAGAAAAGTATTTCATGAGTGAAAAAGTATACATATCTCGGTAACACCGTCAATGACCAATGGGATCATTCACAAGAGATAAAGATCCGTATTGAAAAGGCCAGCGATGTGTACAATAATATGAGCGCCATTTTCAGAAGCCACGACTTCACAATAACCTCAAAGATAAGATTTCTGCACTGCTACGTACCTATTCTCTGTTTTTATATGGGGCAGAGTCATGGACCTTGACAAATGCAATAGAAAAAAGACTGGAAGCATTCGAATTATGGCCCTACTGGATACTGAGAGAGCTGGTCACCAATAACGAAATTCTACAAAGAATGGGAAAAGATAGACAAATATTGACTACAATAAAGACAAGAAGGCTCCAGTACCTCGGACACATTATGAAGAATGAAACCAGGTTCCAACTATTACAGGTTATAATACAAGGACAAGTGCAAGGAAAAAGAGGGGTTGGAAGAAGAAGAATATCGTGACTCAAGAATCTGGGACCTGGTTCTCTATGACTACAACGCAGCTATTCAGAGGAGCGGTTAACAAAGTAATCATAGCCAAGATGGTTACCGACACCCGGAACGAATAGGAACTACAAGAAGATGATCCACCTATCAAAATCTTTGTAATCTGGTTGCAGTAATTTGTCTCTTATTTGTTTATTTTTTAAAATGCGTTTCATTGTGACGAGATACGTTTTGATATTAAGTTCACTTTGCATGTGTTTACATCCGAAGAAATAAACACAAAGTACGGCCGTTACTATGACATGCGTGTAGCACTCACACCTAATCACCTCATTTGAAAACATTTTGATCGCTCGTTATTTCTTATAATAATATCTATACAGGTTGGTTTATATTATAAAATCAAGGAAATACCCTTCTCATTTTTGAATTTATACTAGTAGAGCATGGGCACAAAACGGCAACCCTAAATTTAATATTCGTATTATAAAATACCCCGAAATACGAAAAAAATTTGTATGAAAATCGATACATTTACAGGTTTTATATTTACTATTTAAATTTGTAGTAATTACTGTAACATATGTATATATAAATACTTGCACACCTCGGGCAAATGTGGAGTTTGATTTACCACTTACCGTACCGTACCGTAAGATATTATAACCTGGAACTAATTATATTGAACAGATGTGATAAAATTTCTCACAATTTACAAATCACGGCAGAAGTATTGAAGACATACAAAACAAGCAGAATTGTTATAAAGTGAGCGCCAGCTGGATCCCGCGCTTTTTGACCGAAGAATACAAGTTTAATCGTTTTCAAATCGCTTCTTCGTTACTGCAGCGGTATGAAAGAGAAGGAAATTAATCTTTGGACGCTCATGAAACCTGTATACATTATTTACTCCCGAGCCAAAACGTGAAATCATGCAGTGGTGCCATAACACATCTCCACAGCCAAAGAAGCCAAATATTGTGTTGTCAGCTGGTAAACTGATGACAACACTTTTTTGGGATATTTGGGCGTTGCTTTGTGATGATTTATTTACATAATGTCGTACAATTAATGCGTACTACTATTAGAGTCTTATGAGCAGCAAAATTGAGCGAGAGATGGGGAACACACTTAAGAAAAGACAAAACACTGTTTGCTTTCTCTAAGACAATGCTCGCCCCCATATTGCTGCAAGAACAATTAAAACCGTAAACATACTTTAGTGGGACCTTCTCGCTCCCTTCGAATTTTATTTGTTTGGCTCACAATTTTTAGTCGGGAAAAAATTTCAGTAAAATAACGACGTTATCAAAGCTGTTCAAGTAATGGCGGTTACACAAACAACCCAAAGACTTTTTCCAGGGAGGTATTAAAAAAGTTCCAGATTCGAGGCGCAACTGCTATGCTAACCAGGAGGATTACATCGACAGGTAATATAGTTTTCATGATTGTAATACTTTATTAATAAATTCCTGTATAAATTTGAACAATCATCGTACATGCGTACGTATACCATACACAGGTTTAGCCCATTTTTTTAATGTAAACTTCCTAGTACTGGTTTTATTTGTCCTTTTCGAAATACTTTCTATTACCTGAGTTACGTTTAATTTGAACACCCATTACAACTTACTGCTTTTAGAGAATCCCTTTGGAATTACTCAGAGTAGTCCCTTTATCCATTGGGGATCCTAAAGGTTTAGTACGTGACACTGCTTGGCTGTAGTAATTCACAGCCTTGATATCTAGAAACTGCCGGAATCTGTTTTAATGCACCCTGTACTTAGGCAGTTGCTATAAGACTAATTTAATATTAAAATCAGAATCTAAGCATTAAACACCAGTTAATTGTTATAGCAGTAATTTCATGAGTAGAAGTTGATAATTTTCGGCCTACAATTACCTCGCTACGTGCACTTCATAAGCAAAACCTAGAATATTGTAATATTACGTGCATATTTAACTGTGGTTCAACAACCTGCATGTTATTCTAATGTTAAAACAAACTGTGTAAATGAGGGAGTTTTAAATAAACAACTAACAAGTATGTACTCGTTGATATGTTTGTATGTTTCAAGAAAGAATTACTCATTTTACAACAATCTAAAAGTTTAGATCACAAAAACCTGAATCGTAAAATTTTATGTTGCATCACTATTTTCTAGGGATAATTTGAATAGGAAATTTTGCAGAAGCTTGCTTTCTGTTCTCAAATTAACAAAACATTTAAATATCTTGTCTCTCCACATAAAGATCTCACAAAAAAAATTAATATTATGATATATAATATATATTGTTTTGGTCGTCTTATTCAAATTAAAATTTATCGTACCGATATCGGTTCTCACGTTATCCCTTTTTTGGGGTTTTCGCAAATTTAAATTTAAATATGATTTTTAAAATGGTTTTCTGGCTTTTCACATAATTATTTTTATTTTTTGACCTGCCGGCGTTGCGGTTGGGGATAGAAAAATGTTGTTTAATTTAACGTAGCATGCTTGGTAACTTTTGATTACCCCCCTTTAATGTTAATTTTAAGTACTTTGTGCTGATGTTGTTTTTGGTCTGAAGATGGGTTATAGTTAACCCGAAAACGTTAAAATTGTATAAGTTCATTTATTAAATCTTGTGGGAACATAATTTCGTATGTTAAAAAGTTTATTAACAATAAAGCCCCAGAAAACGATATACTACCAAACATACTTCTTAAAGTCTCCCAGATAAATCTATAGCTTTCCTGGTAGCGATATTTAATGCATCACTAAGAACAGGGTACTTCCCACAAGTATGGAGGCAAGCGCTTATTCTTATGCTCCCCTAATCCGGCAATAAACACAGTGATCCAGCAGGCACCAAGAGAGCGGATAGTTCACCATCGACTAAAGATATTTGTGCTCAATATCAACCCATTATCCAGCATTTCATGACCAACAGATCCAAGAAATTTTACAAGAAACTCTACCAATGAAGTGGTGCTATACAATATCAAATGGGCTCAAGATCACTACATACAAGATTAAAAAGGAAGCTGGCCAGAGACCATCTAACAAGTGATAGTGAATAATACCCTTCAATCTAGTGAACAGAAGCGAATAATACACACTAATCCTAGTGAACCGATTACCTACTTATGTACACCTAAGAACTTCAAATAAAAATGTAAACAACAATAACAGTTGACTAATGCCATAATAATTGTTAGATGCCTTGTGGACCTCACTCATGATGCGTAATGTTATAATTTACTTTAACCATATCATGTATAACAAAAATTGCTGGTAAAACGAACATTATGAAAAAGGAACATGGTTCCTGGGAATAAAATAGCATTCCACTTGCTTCTTAGACAATTAAACTTCTAATAATAGTCCCTCAAGGGCCTCTTCAAAGCATTTTAAAGAATAAAGGCAGGTGTGTATCGTATGCTTTCTTCTATCTTCACATGTATTTGAACTTTTTAAATACATCTTTTACATGAACTAGGAGAAAATAAACTTAAATAAGAGGAATGGGAAGCAGGCAAACGTATTTTTGTTGCAAAAAAGTATTTGATGAAGCATATTTTGCGATTCAGATTCATAAACTGCAGTCATATGGCCGGTCAAATGTAACGTTAAGTTATTTTCTTTTCATATTTAGAAGACATTGTGATAGTAACAGTTGGAGAAGTTCCCCAAGGATCCGTAGTACATCTTTGGTCTTTAAGGTATTTGTTAGAGATAAGCCGAATGGTTAAAAGTGCTCTTATGTTTTGCGTTACCCTCGCGTTGGCATTCAAATTGCAAGAATATTTCGTAATAGAAACAGTCGTAAATTTGAGGTTTTAAACAATTTAAGAATTAGTCAACAATCGAGGCTGTTTTCGATTTCTCTATTTCAAAAGTAAATATCATGCTTCGTGTAGAGAACATTAAAGTGCTAGAAGATAAATAATATACGTTGTCAAGTATTTCAAACGAGACAGGTTCAAGTATTTAAAATATTAGATTTGGGTGTTTTAAAACTAACTGTTCATGATCACCAGTAGTGTGTTATTTAAGTAAGATAATTTTCTAATAAGAAAAATGTTATTGATAGCCTCAACTAGCCTTTACGAACAATTATACAGTTATGTAAAATGTAATATGCTGATATTCATTATTGGCTAGTTATACGTTCCTGCGTACTACGTAAACTAGCGTTTCATGTATAAATGATATCTTGTTTATGTATTGATTGTATATGTGTATATGTATATGTTAGCTGTATATATGCTACATAAAGCGTAAACTATCTTATTTGAAAAATCGATGAAACAAATAAAGGGTAGTTTGAAGAGAAACATCTTCTACCATCTAAGTCATCTGCCCTACTTCATCCCCTAGACCTCACCACGACCAACCCCAAAATTTTAAACCACAAAGGGTGATTAGTCTTTTGAAACGTTTATATGTTCTTTATACAATCTGAAAAGTTTTTGCAATTCTGTCGGGTCTTTTTTGAGAAATGGCGTTTTGAAGATTCAGACGCGTATGGAAAATGTTTCAAGTAAGGAATTGCGTAAAGATTTTCAAAATTTATTAAATGTTTAAAGTGGCCACCATCCACTTCCACACAATACTACAAAAGATTTTCAACGTATTTCGTACATTGTTTAATAATTTAGGGAGTTAATTGACAACACTGATTAATCTGGCTTTAAATTCTTCCTGAGAATCTGACTGAGTAGCATACATCTTAGTTGTTAGGTGACCCCAGAGAAAGAAATCTCGTGAGGTGGGATCAGGTAACCTGACAGGCTACTCAACAGGACCTCTTTTACCGATCCATCGTTCGGAAATGTGTTATCCAGGAAGATTCTTATTTGATTTCAGTATTTGAGTAATCCTAGGATCCAGGTGACTAACATCTATTTGAGCATTATTCCTTCAGCAGGATGGGGCTCCTCCTCATTATGGTGGCCCAGTCAGACAGTTTCAGGATACCCCATTTCCTGGGCGATGGATCGTTAGATGAGGTCTTGTGGAGAGGCCAACCAGATCACCTGATATTACCCCACTAAAATAATTTCTGAGGGGTCACATAAAATCTGAGATCTATACTACTCAAGCAGTTTCTTCGGAAGAATAATTCTTAATTATTAAGAGCTAGATTAATTAAGCGTGAGTTCATTAACGCCCAAAATGTTTAATAATGTACGAAACTGCTTTGAAAACCGCTTGTACTACTACTATTGTATGGTTATTGGTGGTGGCCACTCTGAACATTCAATAAAATAACTTGAACACTTTTTTGAATTTTATTAATTTAATATTTTCAATACGTATCCGAAACGTCAGAATGCTCTCAAAACTGAGTAAATAGAATTGCAAAAATTTTTTACCTTATAAAAAGATAGGATAAAGCTTTCATATGTAGTTGGTGAATGGCTTACATGGCAAAAGATGCCCCCCTTCAAATTATTGTTTATTTGTTTCGCCCATTTTCTCAAAATTTGATTATTTACCAAATTTTGCAGCGTGGATTGTTTTAGTTGGGGCACCTTGTATGTGCTACTACAGCACTCGAGGTAAGTATCCTATAACTACTGCCGTTTTTTAAATAATTTATTAGGTATACAGGGTGGTGAATTATTTGACGCTCGTGATTGGCATCTCGGAAACGATAAGATACGAGGTCGGTTAAATTAGAGAAAAGCTACGTTTTCCCTTTATTGCGATTTAGAATCTAAAAATAGGTCTTGGATATTTTGATTCGTTCGTGATTTATCACGAAAAAACTGAAAACTGTGATTTTAGAAATAAATTATTATCTTCCCCACCATTGACGCTCTTCGAGATTTCAAGCTGCGATAGTCAACTTTTTCTTTCGTATGTTGTTTGGATAGTCTGCCTCGGAATGGAGTCAAATGCATGTTCGATTCTGAGGCGACGATGTCCATATCTTCCGTCGGGGACATATACACACAGCATCCTTTACATTACCTTACAGAAAGTGATCTATAGGCATTAAGCATAACGATCGTGGAGGCCAACGAAATCTGCATCTAAATAATCTCGAACAATGCGGGTGTTGTGAGGACCAGCTGCATTTGCTGGTACCACTTCTGCTTTTGAAGGGTTACTGATTGCAATTCGTCAGCATATTTTATATATTTGTTTGCAAAGAAATGTACATTTCCAGGCCCATCCAAATGTTCATTGATAAAAATGGACCCACAACTGCATTATCTAAAAGACCAGCCCATACGTTCAAAGAATATCGAACTTGCAGCCTAGTCTCTCTTATTGAACAGGGATTCCCTGTTGCATAGTGATGAAGATTTTTCCTGATAAACATTCCCGAATTTGTAAATAAAGACTCATCAGTCCATAGTATTTTTCTGGAAAAATGTGGATGTTGCTGCAGTTTTTTACGAAACCAATGACACAAGTCCAATCTTCTATTACCATCACCAGGATGAAGAGTTTGTACAGGTGTGAATTTATAATCATGGTACTTACAGTTTTTCATGATTTTTCTCAGATATGTATCATCAATACCACATTCTTGAGAAATTCTTCGGCTAGAGTTTTCTGGATCAATTGCTAATTGACACAGCACATTCATTTCATTGGCAATAATTCCTTTCCTATACGACCCTCACGGTCTTCTAAACCTGCTACAAACATGCACATTTCTTGAAATACTTGCAAAAATTGTTCGATGGAATAACTGTCTCTCTGGATACAAATTTGCGTAATTTTCAGACGTTAAAACAGAATTTCTATTGGTGCGTATGTAGACATGGGACATATCCTGATTTTCTTCATCGGTGAACATGTTGACAGTTATAAAACATAATAAAGAAGCTCTATATGCACCATTTAACCTTGGTGCGTCGTTCGGGTCCTTTTCGACCCTGTTGCTGCTTTATTTATCGCCTAAATTTTTATTTCTTGTTCTAGATATTTGAGCTCTTAGGACTTTAGTTGTAATTAATATAGCTTCAATATTTTGTAATTAGCGGAAAAATAATTGTTTCAGTTTTTTAGTAGTTTAAATTTACACACATAGGTTGTTTGGGTCACTTTTGTGCTCTCCTCTTTAAAACCCGGAACAAGCTGAAACTCGCATAATTCCGTAAAGGGCGGTGTGAGTAATGGCAACAGGTTGAGATCTGCATGTAAACCTCTTCAGGATATCTTATCCCACAGTGCTTGTATATCATTCAGTGAGTGTTGAATTTTAGTTCTGTGTACGTCTTGTGCGGAGTAACTTTTTTTTATTATGACTTCAAAACAATCAAAATTTGTGCCTTCTTTGACACAAAAGCAACTAGAAGAAGCAATTGATAATTCAGACGAAGAAATATTTGATTTGCAAGATTCCTCTGATGGATGGGATCCATCTGACGAAGAGGAGTGGTCGGAAATTGAAGATCATATTTCTGTTTGTTCGGAAAATGACTCAGAAGAGGAAGAACCAATAATTTCAAATGTCACATCCGAAACTATGTTATCGAAAAACAAGCAAATTGAATGGTCTTCTGAACCTCCTAAACGTCAAGGGAGACTTGCTGCACACAACGTTCTTACAATGACACCTGGACTTACTAGGTACACCACATCGAGGGTTGAAGACGAGCTATTTGCTTTTATGCTTTTCTTTCCACCATCAATTGAAAAACAAATTTTAGAAAATTCAAACATGGAAGGTCGCCGAGTGTATGACACAAACTGGAAAGATTTATATTCCTATATTGATTTATTGATTTTAGCTGGGGTTTTCAAATCTCGCAACGAATCGACAGAAAACTTATGGGATGCCGAAAAAGGTAGGAGTATATTCCGTGCAACAATGTCTTTAGAGAATTTCAAACGAATTGCTAGAGTAATAAGATTTGACAATAAACAAACACGAACTGAAAGAAGAGCCCGGGATAAATTTGCGGCTATTGGGGAGCTTTGGGACAAATGGGTGGAAATTTTACCAAAATTGTTCAATCCAGACGCAAATGTAACCGTTGATGAACATTTGGTTGGGTTCATCGGCAGATGCCCTTTTAGGCAATGCATGCCCAATAAGCCTGCTCGATATGGAATTAAATTTTGGGTATTATGCGACAATAACACAGCGTACGTATGAAACATCCAGCCCTACCTTGGAAAACTTGCTGGAGGGGTCAGAGAACAAAATCAGGGTATGCGGGTTGTTTTGGACCTATCTTACGGATTGAAAGGCCACAATATTACATGCGATAATTTTTTTACGTCATATGAACGTCAGATTCTACTCAAGCGAAATATCACAATGATTGGTACAATGAAAAGAAACAAGACTTGTATTTCACGAGAACTACTACAAACGAAAAATGTACCAAAAATGTCTTCAAAGTTTGCATTTACTTCTGATACTTGCTTGGTCTCATACCTTCCTGAAAAATCGAACAAATGTGTTATATTGCAAAGTACATTACATTCGGAAAAATCAGTATCAAAACAAACAAGTAAAAAGCCTGTAATTATACTAGATTACAATAAAACAAAAGGGGCAGTCGACACCTTGGATAAAGCAGTTATGTGTTATACAGCAAAGAGGAAAACAAACCGTTGGCCACTTATTGTCTTCTATAATTTAATTGACATTAGTTCTTACAATGCCTACGTTTTATTCTTGAAAGTAACTAATAGTTGGGGTTCAAAAGATCGTCGAAAACGACGACGTTTTTTAGAAAATATGGGCATGTTGCTGGTAAAACCACAGATTGAAAGAAGAAAGTACCTTCCTAGAACAAAACCCGCAAGGGACGTTGTTGAGACAGTAAAATCTGCTACAGCAAATGTTCAAGATAAAGCAGCTTCAACATCAACTCAATCTAGAAAGAGGGGCAGATGCTAGATGTGTAAAAAACAGACAATAAGTGCTCTAGTTTGTGCTGCAAGTGTGGAAACTATTGTTCTAAGAAACATTTAAAGCAAATATGCACACAGTGATATAAATAGATAAAATGATTTTTTTGCTTTTATAAACTTACTTTTTTTTTCTGTCAATTATAAATTTCATTTAAGTGTTCTTTTCTTTACTAAATGTTCATTTTTACATTCCGCATTGTCTATTTTGCGTAAACGTTTATTCTTAGTTCTTGCTTTTGTTTTAAAAAGTATTGTTCTATTTCCTTTTACTAAATAAATGGTTGCTTTTTGTACGCTATAGAATGTTTACTTTAATACAAAAAAGAAACTAGGTGATATTCACCAGTCATTTTCACGTAATGGGTCGATTTGGACCCGGACACCTTAGGTGTGTAGACAAAACGAACGACGCACCAAGGTTAATGTGTTCAAACCCTTCTCCAGCCAGTGTCCTGAGGAAGATGCTAAAATAATTGACTTTCTAGAATCCCCTTATCAAATGAGCCTACCTATCAACCCATTTAAGATTTCGGAAATACAAGAAGTAATCAGCAAAGAAACTAACCCTAAAAAAGCACCAAGCTTCGACCTTATCACTGGGAAAATCCTCCAACAGCTACCTGAAACTGCAATTCGAGCAATCACTCAAATATACAATGCTATCCTCGCTATTAGGAACTTCCCAAGTACCTGGAAAGTTGCACAGATAATAATAATACAGAAGCCTGGAAAGACACCTACTGATCCGACATCTTATAGACCCATTAGCTTCTTGCCAACTTTCTCCAAAGTCTTCGAAAACTTATTATTAAAACGACCCAGCCAATCCTAGACAAACAAGGATTCATTCCCAATCATCAGTTTGGATTTCGCCATCTACACGCAACAGTCGAACAAATTCATCGACTGGTAGACCAAATCCATAACGACCTTGACGAACATAGATATTGCTCCGCTGAGTTTTTAGATATCTCACAGGCTTTTGATAAGGTTTGGCGCTTGGGTCTATTCCACAAACTAAAAAAGTATCTGCCATACCAAATCTTTGAAATACTGAAGTCCTACCTATCAGATCGACACTTCTTTGTGAACTATCAAGGCGATTCCACGAATCTCCAACCCGCTGTATCTGGAGTCCCCCAAGGCAGTGTGCTGGGACCCATCCTATACTTACTATTCACAGCCGACTTACCAACTACGTGTTTTACCGCAACTGCCACTTTCGCCGATGACACGGCTGTCCTGGCCCCGCATATTAATCCTACAACTGCATCCCACAACTTACAAGACTCTCTCAATAAAGTCCAACAATGGCTCAAAGTATGGAGAATCAAAGTGAAGGAAAGCAAATCTCAGCATGTCACCATCACCATGAACCGCGATAACTGTCCGGCGGTTACACTCAACGGACAACAACTAAAACATGCTGACTCCGCAAAATACCTGGGGCTTCACTTGGATCGACGCCTGACTTGGAGAACTCATACGATATATTCAACAAACGCAAACAGCTTGAGTTACAATACTGGAAAATTTACTGGATGATTGGAAGGAGGTCTGCTCTATCATTAGAAAACAAATTACTGCTCTATAAAGTCACGTTAAAACCTATACGGACGTATGATTTTCCTCTGTGGGGAACCGCTAGCATGTCAAACCTGGCTATCATCGAGAGATTCCAAAATAAAGTGTTACGTGCTTTAGTCAGTGCTCCGTGATATGTGCCAAATAAAGTGATCGTAAGTGATTTGTGTATACCTACTGAAACAGAAATAGAAAGCGTTGCCCAAAGATATAAAGACCGACTATCAGTACATCCCAACCAACTAGTGAATACCTTAATGAAAGAATCCGATAAACCAAAACATCTAAAAAGATTTAAACCCAATGAACTCCCAACGCGGTTTTAATTGTTAATTATTAATTTAACCTAAATGTAATTCTAAGAATTAATTTAAATTACCCTTCTTCCTGTTAATTTATGTTAAAACACTCACTTGTATTACACGTTATACATAAGTGAAAATTTATAATTGAGTGGCTTATTGGAGTCCTATTCTACATGTCCATAAGCAATTGGCAGTTTTAACGGCTGCTTGCACTTATTGTTATATGTACCACACTAAATACTTATTGTCCGTTGTAAATAGGACAGATTGTATAATAAAGGAGCTAATTAAAAAAGAAGAAAGTAACTAAGCTACGGAGTTCATTTTCATCGGTTTCTTCTAGGCGAAGTTGAAGACTTAGAATCTGATTGACTGGACACATGCTAGAATTATTTTAGTCATATCACACAAATTTAAGTATAGGTGGATGTAGTTTGACACTGCTAATTTAAAAACCCCTGTATGTAGAAAACTAATACTCAACATCTCAAAGTATTCAAGAAACAATTATGGATTCAAATTCCAACACAATAAAATCTTCGTTAACGCATGAATCATTTCTTTTTGTTAACAAATTACCTTTTAAAATTAGGGCGTCCATATTAGCGTTGTGGTTTGTTTTCTGTGTATCGCTAATTTCTGTGTAGTGTGAAAATCGTGAGATTAATTACAGGTGATGACGATAACACAAAAAATTTTCCGACTTTATTTCCATTTATCTTAGAAAGATAAACACGACACGACAGCAATTGTGCTAAGACACAAGATCGAGAAATTCGACTATCAACGTTTCTTTTTGTAGCTATTATTTTTCTTCTTTTGTTTGCTGTGTTATTAATCACCAAGGTGTTGATAATCAATAAACTCATTCATGTTTTTGAATAAAACGGACTTATTTCTAATTAAAGTAAGAAGTATTTTAGAAAACTATCTCTTCGTGACTGGATTATCTATTCCTTCTATGTAGTAATTTTTAGTCTTCATTTTTTAATTTGGTAAAATGATTTTAAGCATCTAATAGGAGCTTCCATCTGACACAATCGAAGGCCTTGCTGTAGTCAATAAAGCATGTAACCATAGATATATTAAATTCTCTTTTCGCTATTAATTGCCATATGCTAAAAAATATCTGGTCTCTTGTACCTTGTTCTTATTAGACGAAGCCCGCTTGTTCCACGGGTATTTGCTTGTCAAGGTACAGGGACGTAAAAAAGTTTTGCATCAGTTGCACAAATAAGATAAATTACAGTTTAAACCCATTTTTTCAAATATTATTCATTTCATCATTACAAATATAATACAGCTATTTAAACACAATACTAATAATAATAATATCCCAAATGTTGATCCATAAAAAATGGGAACAATTCGATATATAAACTTTATTCGAAAACAGAGAGATTGTACATCATATATAATAACGTAGTCTACACCTAAAAGTTTATTACAATACATACTAATTAATTTTAATCTATTTTCTATCTTTTCTCTATTGTGACTAGAGTTTCGACTTTTATCCATGGTTTCTTTGCACGGCCTTTATGTTTTTCCTTTGTCTGTGTTTGTGCTTTTTTCCTGCTTTTGTTATCTCTTGTTTTAGATTGTTCCACTGTGAGTCAGCGTCTAGTTCGTTCATCTGTGTTTTGAGAATAGTCGATTTTCGTTGTATTAAGCTTTCATATTTATCTTGAACTGTCTGGCTAATTTTATGCTTTATCATTTTTTCTTTGCAAACTTTGAGTTTTATTCTAATTATTTTTGAAAATCGGCGAACAAACTAACATAGAGGCATTAATGTTAAATAAACAATGTATCATATTTTTAATAATCACAATCAATCCATAATAAATTAATACACAGATATATTAATGTCATAAATACATATAATTGTATATATTGTAATTATATAAACAAATAATAAAAATTTCATATAATATTTAAGGCTTCGATCCGATGTTCCGTTACTGGGAATTCAATTCAGAACCTTCGGCGTAGAAGTATAACACGCTAAACTCTAACCCACGGCCGCCTCACATTTGCGATAGTCACATGTAATGTGAAGAAAGTTTTCTTCTTCTATACATGATTTATAAAATGGTACAATGATTATTTTTCTATTTCATTGTTTTTTGAATTTTTTATATATCTGTATGTATTTAAAAATTTAAATAAAAAGTTACCTTTCGAAATTATTCCTCTATTTTGCACAATATCTGTATCAATTACGATATTGACAAAATGCACCTAAATTCCTTCACGAGATATTTTCATACTTTGAAGAATTAGAATACATTTCAGAAGATTAGTAAAAGAGGTATTTAAAAGTTTTCAGACGAAAATAAATAAATTTCAGAAGCAGAAGTAGTTGAATCATATTCCTAAATTAATATTCAATCAATTTCCATTTTGTGTAATTCGGAAACTATTAGTTGTTTCCCAATATGTTAATCATATCATAAGAAATTTTAGAAGCAGAAGCAGTCGAATCATATTCCAAGATTAATGTTTAATCTATTTCCATTTTGTGTAATTCGGAAACTATTAATTGTTTCCCAATATGTTAATCATATCATACGAAATTTCAGAAGCAGAAGCAGTCGAATCATATTCCAAGATTAATGTTCAATCTATTTCCATGTTTTGTAATTCGGATACTATTAATTGTTTCCCAATATGTTAATCATATCATAAGATATTTCAGAAGCAGAAGTATTCGAATCATATTCCAAGATTAATGTTCAATCTATTTCCATTTTGTGTAATTCGGAAACTATTAATTGTTTCCCAATATGTTAATCATATCATAAGAAATTCCAGAAGCAGTCGAATCATATTCCAAGATTAATGTTCAATCTATTTCCATTTTTTGTAATTCGGAAGTTAGTAATTGTTTCCCAATATGTTAATCATACCATAAGAAATTTCAGAAGCAGAGGCTGTCGAATCTTATTCCAAGATTAATGTGTTCAATCTATTTCCATTTTGTGTAATTCGGAAACTATTAGTTGTTTCCCAATATGTTAATCATATCATAAGAAATTTTAGAAGCAGAAGCAGTCGAATCATATTCCAAGATTAATGTTCAATCTATTTCCATTTTTTGTAATTCGGATACTATTAATTGTTTCCCAATATGTTAATCATATCATAAGATATTTCAGAAGCAGAAGTATTCGAATCATATTCCAAGATTAATGTTCAATCTATTTCCATTTTTTGTAATTCGGAAGTTAGTAATTGTTTCCCAATATGTTAATCATACCATAAGAAATTTCAGAAGCAGAGGCTGTCGAATCTTATTCCAAGATTAATGTGTTAAATCTATTTCCATTTTTGTAATTCTGAAACTATTAATTGTTTCCCAATATGTTAATCATATCATACGAAATTTCAGAAGCAGAAGCAGTCGAATCATTTTCCAAGGTTAATGTTCAATCTATTTCCATTCTTTGTAATTCTGAAACTATTAATTGTTTCCCAATATGTTAATCATATCATACGAAATTTCAGAAGCAGAAGCAGTCGAATCATATTCCAAGATTAATGTTTAATCTATTTCCATTTTTTTGTAATTCGGAAACTATCAATGGTACAAATTTTTGAGAAGAAGAAGAATACGTTATTTCAGAAGACAGAAGTATTTAAATGTTTTGCAGAAGAAAGTAAATACATTTCGAAAGCAGTTAATCATATTCACAGATTACCAATAAATATATTCAAAGGCATTTAAAGAATTTTCACACTATAATACTAAATCATCTTTCATTTTTTTCAGTTCGGAAGCAGTCTAATAGGTCCATGAAATCACTAAAATATGACGATATTTAATTTGCATTGTTTTAGTTCCTATAATATTTTTTACATAAGACAATCACCACACCCCAGTCTCGGTTCTGAGGCAACTAAATATGCAAAGTAAAACACTAAACAGGTCTTAAAATAACTACTACAAATAACATCAAACAAAACTAATCTATTTTCACAAATGCACGCACGCATCATGGGAACCAAAAGAATGCACCTGCTAGGTGGACCGACAGAACCAAATCTCATTTCTTCATCAAAACAGTAATTTTGATAAATGCTGGGAGTGGCCAGCAGCTGCTTTTATAACCGCACATTATCGGCATCATCAAATCAAAACCTGGCAGCAACTACCTATAGCTCGCCGTTCTGTTCAGCTAATCTTATTACACCCCTTTTAGTCCTGGTTAAGCAATTACCTGGGCAAAAAAGTGTTTTTTCAGCGGCTAGATGGAAAACGCTCGTAATGGCGTATAAAAATTATTATTCATTTTATCCTCCACGTTACGCTGCTCATGTTAACGCGAAAATGATTGTTTCTTATGTGATGGGGTAAGATCAACAAATTTTAATGCGGTTTAGTATCTGAGAGCGCAAATACAGCCTAATTCACATTCTTATTAAGTTTTAGTATCTTGCTTAATATAAATGTAAAAGTAGCTTGAATTAAACGAAAGGGCTCTTAATTTGCGAATAAATTGATATACTCAATAAGTTAGAAAAATGGTACCACACTCGTTTATAAATGGCCAATAGAGATCCTTTCCCACATTTGTGAATAATCTTATAGTGAACCTTCATATACAGCTGACTTACCAACCAGCATTGGCAAGAACATATACGAGGCTTATTCAGAAATTAAGGGCTTATCGGCCGTAAAACTAAGGTACAGTGATTTTTTAAAAAGTCAATTGCAGTAGCCTAGGGATTGTCCCGTCTATATTAAGCTTTAGAATCTGACAATATGAAAATTGTAACAGCATAGCTGCCAATAATTAAATAAAGTAGCTTCAATTATTTATTCAAAAATGAATTTCACAGTGCAGCATAAGATATTTATGGTAAAAGCTTATTACCGAACTGGAATCATCATAAATGGTGAGTGGCGGTATTCGATCC
>JABXWE010017016.1:0-14066 GCA_014611495.1 Limonius californicus | reverse complement strand
TTGTTATTTCGGTACTGTAAATATGCGGTTCGTTTCCTTTGTACTAGTATTTTTACGTATTCTGTGAACCATGGCTTGGTATTTCGTTTACCATTAATATTAATTTTCCTGACACGAATGGCTTCTGTAGCACTATTTATGATATTAGAACTTACTTGTTCCCATGATTGCTCAATATTGTCATCTACCGTTATCATATTTAAGTTAATTTTCTCACTCAGTCTTTGTTGGTATAAATGTTTTGTGCTGTCATTATCGTATGATTATAGAATAAATTTTATAAAATATTCTTCCGGTTTTCTTCCCTTTAATGTAGCACTGTCGGAATTTGCAAATGACTAAATTGTGGTCTATGCCTACATTAGTTGAGTTTGAAGTCCTTACATCCAGGATTTGACTAGGATGTATGCTTCTATTAGTTATGGTATAATCAATAGCGGAGTGTTGTCCTCTTGAATTCGACCACGTGTATTTGTATTTCATTTCATGGGAAAAATAGGTGTTATTAATACACAATTTGTTTTGTGCACATAGCATTAGTAACATCTCGCCACTGTCGTTTATCATTTCTTCATTGAACCTGGGATGGCGGTATTACCTATCCTTGCGTTTCGATCACCCATCACGAATATCTTTTCATTTGAAGGCATTTGTTCTACTATTTCTTGCAGGCTTTTAAGTAGAGTTGTCTGTCTTCTTGGGTTTGCAGGTGCATAAACTCTCACCATGTGTATTTTACCTGAGTCAAAGTTGAATGTGGTATGTAGTAACTTATCGCTGAGATATCTTATTTCCTCAATGTGCTGTTCGCATTTTTGATGAACGAGGAGGCCAACTCCAGCTTGAGCTCTTTTGTCCTTATCTTTTCCACTATAGATCAGAATATAGTTTCAATATTTCGAGCTACCTTTGTCTTTCTTTTTTTTTTCGGATAAGGTGCATATGTCAATTTTGTCTTTGTGTCCATTTCCATGATGACCTCCTGGTCTCTGCTCGCCCATGCGAGTCGTATGATATTTGATTTCCATTTTCGTTTATGCCTTTTCTCGCCGATTATTTTGTCCGTGAAATCCGTCCATGTTCCGAGGCTTCATTGGTTGTTGGAGCACTTATATTATTTTTTAGTACGGTTAGGTCGCTGGGCCGTTCCGTGTACCCTCCTCCTTTTTCAAACGGGCTTGGGATCGTCTACGGCAGATTTTGGCAGCTGATGTAAATTTCAAAACAAAATAAAAATAAAACTTGCCCAACAATATAAAGAAGTAAGCCATAGCTGAGCCGGCTTTGGTGGTCTAGTGCCAGATAGGCAACATTTATAGTTAAGGTGTATGTACAATGGGCCGGATATGGCCTGAGTGTAAAGAGATTCGTCCTAGGTCTCTCCCAATCAAAACCAACCAACCAACCAAGTCATTACTGAGACCAAAAGCACAGCTGCTTTGTAACATATTTTGTCGTTGTTAACAACTGCTTGTAAAATGTGTTGCCTCTACAATTATTTGCCTACCTATTGTGATATTCACGACCCCCGTTGCTTTACGATGTTTTGAACATGATATTCCATCGTAGCCATACTTTGCTCCCACAAATAGTTTTTGGAAAATCACTGTCCCAGTAAGTAGAGAATGTTTGCAGTTAAAACTTAAAGTAGATAATTATTAGTTTACGTTTAAGCTATAAAACTGTTTATTTACTCTTTAAATTTGTATTTTCCCACTTTGTTAATACCGACATTCGTCAGGTCAATTTTATATTTTAATGTTCCAGTTTGATGTAGTGTAACCTCTGGAAGAAGACAGGAGTCAAGACATGGCATTCCTAAACGTCTGCCATCCCTTTGTAATCCTGGTTGTAGTAATACCTTTGGTTTTGCAAGGCAATTGTCAAAATTTGAGTAATTTCTGGTACATTTTAGAAAATCGGCAACTGTAAATGAAAATGTGTGGGTTTTGATATTCCCTCAAAATATCTGGCAAACAGAGTTTTATTGTTACTTTCCCATTGAACATGATTGAATTGATCAAAACTTTGATGATTTAGAATTGGAAAACCACAGCCTGAACATACATATATGAGAAATTAAACTACTTACTGATGAAGTTAGACGAAGAATATGAAATTAATACAATAATTAAAAATGTACCATGGACCATTTTTTAATTGACAGCCAAACGGTCCATCTTCTCTAACGTTGCATTCATAGCAGCATTTGACAATATTTCTGTTTTATTCTTTGAGGCAGACAAGCTACGTTCAATATTTATCTTAACTGTCACTGTCAAAAATAAAATAAAAATCAACCTCTATAATCGGCGTTAACACTGAGTCAAATTTTCCAACAACCATGTTTGCAACGGCATTTTCCCCTGATTGGATGCTTTCACCAACTGAGATCCGTATACCATTTTGTCCAATTGCTGCAAATTAAATAAAGAGAATAAATAAAGTTTGGCACCTTGTCAAATTCAACTTACCAAATCATAGATTTTGCTTAGACTTTTTTGGGACGGTAGTGTAGACTCGTCTGGAATTTTCCTTTACAATATTTTTCCAAGAAGTACTTAAGGTTGGGGTTTTCTACTTTTGTTCACGGAATGTTTGCAACAAAAACGGCACATATCAAAACAAAGACATTATTTGCTAATCGATGAACAGCTTCGATAACGTCGTTACTTGGCTGAAATCTTTCCTCGACTAAACATTCTTTTAATGTGCCAAAAATAAACATCGAAGAGGAATCTGTAAGGAAGTCAACAAAGAGCACCCTGCGACAATCCCAAAAAAAATATTGCAATAACTTTACCAGCTGATTCCACAGTTCTTCTTTTCTTTGATTTTCGAGATGCGGTGTGGCACCACTGCATGCTTGCACGTTTTGACTCAGGTGTAAAATAATGTCTATAGGCTTCATCAGTAGTCACAATTGAGTCCAAACGTGCATTTGCTTCTTTCTCATATCGTTGCAGTAAAGAAGAAGAGATTTGCAAACGTTTCAACTCGTGTGCTTTGGTTAACAAGCGCGGACTCCATTTGGTTCAGCTTCAGCTTGTTTTTGATGTCTTCAACACTTCTGACACTAATTTCTAAATTATGAAAAATTTGTTTAACTGTTACCCGACTATCTTGCTGAATAAGGGCATTAACTTTATCTGCATTTTCACAATTAACCGAAGTTGCAGCATTTTCTACAAGAGTTCTTTCGTCTCGAAAAGACGTCAACCGCTCAAAAACCCCACTTTCAGAATGACTGATCGCCGTATTGCGCTCCTAATCTTTTAAGAATATCAGTTGAATTTACGTCTTCATTCGTTAGTTATTTGATTATTATTTGCTGTTCGACGCTACAATGAACAGAATTCTCTGACGTCGTTCAGTGCATATGCAAATATGCACATATTTTGATTATATACATATTATTATTATGAAGCTTTCACAGGCCTTAGAGGCCCATCGCTTTGGCTCTACTGATTATGTTGAGTATAAATATTATTAGGTACTTCGAAAACATGTAGTCTTTTTCTAGGCTATGCCAGCTATATATCAGTACCTCCTCGTATAGGTCCTGTTTGCTACAGGAAACATTTATGAAAAATTTTGCTGATCATCCTGTATAACGTGTACTTTAACGAAAAACAACAGTACTCGTATTATTACATATTCAATAAATTGAGATAAAATTAAACTTATAAACATTATAATTTCAGTTTATTTGCTCTGTAAACTGTTTTAACCGAATTGAAACCGTCTGAGGACCGGGATGGTTCAGTGGTAGGAGAGTCAGGCTACCGATGAAATATTTCAAACGATTACCGGGGGGTCGGTACTGGGCCCCGGCCTCCATTTGCCGTTGGGTATCAGATTAATGGCACACGTAGTGTTACGATCGCACTAGACGAGTAACAAAAGTCTTCACGCAAAAACCTTACACCAAGCAAGTCAAGCACGGATACGCGCAAACACGGTAACCCGCAACGATGGGCCTAGTTGTGCAACAACACATACCAGCTTAGTCTTGCCTACGGGGTTTGTGAAAGCTCCAATAATCAATAGAAACCGCCTCAGCGTTAATGGTTGGTATACTAATCTTTGATTCAGATTGTATAAGGATTGAAAATAGTTCATATGACTATTCCAAAATCACCTAACCCGAAAGAATATTTTGACAGACCTCAGAATTGTTCTAAATAACCAAGTGTTGTTAAAAAGTAGTTGTCTAAAAGTAATAACATTTTTTGCTATTACTCTTTTCTACAATAAAGGTGAGTGATATCGCATATTAACTTTAAAAATTACATTTTCATATCTTAGAATTGTTTACCGCTTTAAAAGAGTGTAAGGCAGCAGATATTAAAGAACAATTCTTTACTACAGGAAAACCTGTGCATATATCAACATGGATACCTTATCTGATATGCATGAAGATGTTAAACCAGATGTTACTTCGCTATCAAATTTTACCAATTGTACATCCGATATCCGGCCTCAAACCAAAATCAACCAAGAATTATCTCGGAGTGAGTTGGAAACGAACGGTAAATTTGCATTATACACCGGCAATCTAGCACCAGCACGTAAATAATAATAATACAAGGTTTGCCCTCAAAAAACAATTATAAGGTAGTTACCGAGCTGAAGTTACATATGAATTGGGATACGTTACCTGCCAGATGCACACTCTGAGCCATACATAAGTATTTTTATATTTTTTTAAATTATCTTTTTTTAAGCCTTTCTTACGTCTTTTAAGGCCAGTGGAGATAAGATTAAGCAATTATAAAGTGGTTAGATACATCCACCATCACCGATGGCTTTTGTATGCCTCCAGATGACAAAATAAATACTAGCAAAAACACAAAAAAATTTAAACATATGTTTTCAAGCTATGCGCTTTCTCCTCTCTAGCCATCCACCCTCTAGAGAAGACCTTCCTTAATAACTTATACCAAGCCGTTTCTTAAAAAAGTATCGAAAGTCTCCCTCCAGCGTATTTTTAAGAACGCGCTAAATCGTAAATTTTGAAAGTAAACACAGTGGAACAGCTGGATTTCCCAGTTGTCCTCCGTTATCTAACTAGACCGCTACCCAAGAGCCCTATGGTATCTATGTAAGTCAATGGGCAGAGTAACTTTATAACAATGTAATTTTATTTGATTAAACATAAAAAACATAAATTATAATGTTACTGCCACCCGCGTAAAGTAAGGGATGGATTGCCAGTGCTTGATAACTGCACTTCAAAGATTAAAGTAAAGTATAAATAATTGAATAGTTAAGATATGAAGCTGTAGGAAAGGAGATCTACCAAAAAACATGAATAGCCTTAAAGACTAAACTGTAGGTACAAGTATTGAAAGTAGAAGATGGGAGAGGCGTGAGTAACTGCTGTGGCAATGGGATAAGTGTATGTGTGTGTACTCAATGAAGTAGATTTCGATAACCATTTAATTTTGAAAATATTCTGTTCTACTCCAGCCTATATAAACCCGATACGACGGTACCTATTTTTAGTTATGTGCAGCGTTTCTCGATGTTAAGAAAATTATAAATTTATAAGGCTTGCACCTGGCAATAGGAATCATGATATTTAAAGACCCTTGTATTATTTCTACAATTCGACTAAAGCCCCTGTATATATTTCCATATACTTCTGGTTTTCACCGAGCATACAGTTTAATATAAATAATTCATATTTTATGCTACTTCACTGAATATCGCGATCTAGACATTTGTTTATGTGAATCCATTGGTAGTAACTAGGACATTTCACCCACCCATATGTTACTTCTCCTTTATGGGCTCCCATCCCGCATAAAAGACATCTATCTGCAACATAGTACCACAAAAACTCAAATTGCATATATTTCTTAAATTTGTTAGGGTTAAATGGTTTCAGTGAGTAATCTTATTTACTTACTTAATCTTCTCCTCTATTTACCCTTTAGGGTGTTGAGGTTGTGTTTCTACGCACTGTAGAACCTGATCCATTGTTTTCCGTTTGCTGCCCTCACATTCGCCTGCACCCAGGGCTTTTCTATCACTTGTAAAACTTCGGTGATTGTGGCATTACATTGCTTCGTTAGTCTTCCTCTTGACCTTTTTCCACTTGCTCTTGTCTCCCATGCTTGTTTTGTTTGTCTTCCTTCGCCCATTCTGCACAAATGCCCAAACCACCTTAACTGACCTAATTTCTTGTGCACTGATATTGTATTTAATCTGCGTCTGATTTCTTCATTTCTTAATCAATCCCTTCTCGTTAGTCCCTCCACTCTTTTCAAATACTTCATTTCAGCCGCTTGTATTCTTGATTTGTCTTACTCATTAATCACCCACATGACCCTCCCATATGTTATTATTAGAATATATACTATTTTAAAGATTGTCAAATTTGTTCTTTTGCATGTCCTAATTCTGTGCTTCATTTTGTCTTTTTCTGTTTTTTCTCTTGTTCCTCCATTTCTTTCTTCACCCTTACATCTTTTACCCATTTAATATTCAGTGCTTCTATTAGCATATGGTTTATTGCTATTAACTTTTCTTTTCTTTCTACTTATACCCTTGTCAATTCATGTATGTCTGTGTTTAAACTTCGTGTTTGCAATTACCAAATTATTTAACATACAAAATTCAATTGATCTTTTGTACTTGTTGTTGCTTTCTTTCCTTGTTATCGTTTTCGTTTGGTCCGTAAATTACTACCATTGTTGTGTTTCTTTGGTGCTGTTTTGTGAATTCTACCGACATAATTCTTCCTGAAATACATTTTTATTTTTTAACGTCCTCCTATTTTTGTCTGCTTGGTATTATTCCTACTCTTTGTTCTGCCCATTGAGTTTGATCTACTTCGCTATACAGTAGAACATAATCTTTTTTCTATAATGTATTTAGTTTTGCTTCTTCGTTTCTGTTATCGTTAAACCTACAAGTTTTTTAATTTAATTTGTTTTTCTTCTTCTTCTAATTATAGGCCAATGGCCTGTTAATTATCTACAATGGAGTAGATAATTTGTTTTTGCTTTTAGTAATGTTTATTTCATCACTTTGAAGCATATGGAAGCCATCAATGATGGCGGTCGCACTTAACCACTTTCTTAACTCCCCTGGCCTTAAAATACGCCAGAAAGGCTTAAAAACGATAGTTTAGAAAATTTAAAAATACATCTGTCAGATACGTATCCAACTACGTATGTAACTTCAGCACGGTAAAAAGTTTCCGTTTTTCTTGACAATGCGTGCCAATAAAATTTGTCGCTACCATACTCTTTTGAAAATTACCATTAAAATTTGCCAAATATTGGTAGTTTAATATTGTGAGGTAGAACTTAATTTCTTAATTGATATTTATTTAAAACTGAAAAAATTTCGGCGTCTGTTTAAAATGACCTTGTGCTAGTTTAGTTACCTACATATCAAATATTTAGTAACTCACATACAAACATGTACATATGTTACAGTAAAACGGGAAGAGATTCAAACATCGGAATTGCCTTCAGAAGCGTCCGATTTAAAGCGTGATTTTAAATACGATAATGATTGGTCGATT
This sequence comes from Limonius californicus, assembly GCA_014611495.1. Taxonomy (NCBI): domain Eukaryota; kingdom Metazoa; phylum Arthropoda; class Insecta; order Coleoptera; family Elateridae; genus Limonius; species Limonius californicus. The sequence continues at coordinate 6,526 of JABXWE010017016.1, read as the reverse complement.
AAACTGGAATCATTACATGAAGAATTAGATATAAAAACTGAAACCTGTTGTAACAATGAAGATCCAGTAATAACAGAGCCTCCACTGAAATGCATCGTGCATCAGAGTGAAAAACCCTTCAAGTGTAATTTATGTGACTTTGAAAGTGCACACAAGAATACCTTGCAAATGCATATGAGCACTCATAGAGGAGAAAAACCCTTCAAGTGCAATATATGTAACTATGAAACTGCACATAAGAGTCACCTGCAGCGGCATATGAGCACTCACACAGGAGAGAAACCCTTCAAGTGTAATTTATGTGACTTTGAAAGTGCACACAAGAATAGCTTACGTTTGCATATGTTCGCTCATACAGGAGAGAAACCTTTCAAGTGTATTATATGTAACCATGAAACTGCACGCAAGAATAGCTTACGATTGCATATGAGCACTCATACAGGAGAGAAACCCTTCAAGTGCAATATATGTAACTATGAAAGTGCACTCAACAGTAGCTTGCAGCGGCATATGAGCTCTCACACAGGAGAGAAACCCTTCAAGTGTAATTTATGTGACTTTAAAAGTGCACATAAGAATAGCTTACAGTTGCATATGAGAACTCATATATTAGAGAAACCCTTCAAGTGCAATATGTGTGACTGTGAAAGTGCACACAATAGTAGCTTGAAAACGCATATGAGTATTCATACAGGGGAGAAACTCTTCAACTGTAATATATGTAACTATGAAAGTGTAAGCAAGCATAACTTGCAAAGGCATATGAACACTCACACAAGAGAGAAACCCTTCAAGTGTAATATATGCAACTATGAAAGTGCAGACAATCGTGACTTGCAGCGGCATATGAGCACTCACGCAGGAGAGAAGCCCTTCAAGTGTAATTTATGTGACTTTGAAAGTGTACGCAAGAATAGCTTACGATTGCATATGAGCGCTCATACAGGAGAGAAACCCTTCAAGTGTAATATATGTAACCATGAAAGTGCCTACAAGAATAGCTTACGATTGCATATGAGCACTCATACAGGAGAGAAACCCTTCAAGTGCAATATATGTAACTATGAAAGTGCACGCAAGAGTAGCTTGCAGCGGCATATGAGCACTCACACAGGAGAGAAACCCTTCAAGTGTAATCTATGTAATTTTGAAAGTGCAAGCAAGCATAACTTGCAAAGTCATATGAATACTCATACAGGAGAGAAACCCTTCAAGTGCAATATATGTAACTATGAAAGTGCACGCAAGAGTAGCTTGAAGCGGCATATGAGCACTCACACAGGAGAGAAACCCTTCAAGTGTAATCTATGTAATTTTGAAAGTGCAAGCAAGCGTAACTTGCAAAGTCATATGAATACTCATACAGGACAGAAACCCTTCAAGTGTAATATATGTAACTATAAAAGTGGAAACAGCAGTAACTTGCGAAGTCATATGCGCACACACACAGAAAAGAAACCCTTTAAGTACAATATATGTAACTATGAAAGTGCACAGAAGAGTAACTTGCGAAGACATATCAGTACTCATACAGGAGAGAAAGAAACCGTTTGAATGCAAAGCTTATGTGTCAGAATCTTATACTGTAGTTTGAAGACTTGGGTCAAGTAGGAAAAATGCATTTTAATAAAATTATAAACAAATTATATTTAAACAATCTGGTCTTGCTAAAAAGCAATCCGGTACCTACTACTGAACAACCAATTTCCCCTAAATAATGTTTGCTTTATGAGGACTGTCCAACATGATTTTACATCCAGAAGCAAATGTCTACACCCCAACCGACCTTGTATCTAACCAGGTAAAAGGTATTTACAATTTAAGTATCTTAAGAAAATATGACCACCATTGTAGGGACAACTGCAATCCTTGTGAAAGTGGGGAAAATTGTAGAAACATTCGGGACAACCTAGCCTCGGTGGGAGCAGCCACAATATAGCCATTCTTGTGTGATCCAACTACCAAATAACATGGTAAAAACGCTTCTTGAGAGATTCCCAGTTAAGTAAAACCAATTGACTGCAGTTTGTATTTTCTTTAATAAATGTATTGACCTTTTCTGGTGTTTTATTTATCAATTCAGCTCTTCTACTTTAGATTTACTTTCCACATATCTGCTGGAATTTCATTGGCCCCAGTTGCTTTGTGATTTCACATTCTTTTTATTGCTTTTTCCATTTCTCGAATTGTTGGGTAATTAATGTTAATACTGATGGACTCCTGGTTTACTTCTGCATTGTGTTCGCTGCCCGTTGGCGCAGTTTCTTCTAAAAGTTTTCTGAAGTACTCTTCCAATCTCTCCAGTTTGAGTTCTACTGTAGTGAGCAGCCTCCCATCGTTGCTATTAAGGAGACGGTTTGTTGTGCTTTGTTTACTTGATAATTGTTTGGTGATGCAGTAGACCTCCCTCAAATTTTTAGTTTCGGCTGCCTCCTGTGCTTTATTTGCTAAATTATTTATCTAATTCTTCTTGTCTTTTTTTATATTTTTCTTTACTGTTGTGTTTTTTTCTTCGTATGTTCTTGCCAACTGCTGTTTTCGTTCTACTATGTTTTCAGCGTTTAGTTTTGCCTTTATGTCTTTCCTTTCATTTATAAGTTGCCATGAGGTCTCTATCATCCATTCCTGGTTATTTTCACTTTTCCTTTCCAATATCTCCTCGATGTTCCATGTATTCCCTCCTTTAGTCCACTCCACTTATCTTCGAGGCTTTCTTCTTTGTGCTGGTTTTCTTGCACCTTTCCTAGTCGTTCCTTCCATACTTTATGTATGCTTTCTTGTGCTAATTTCTCTGCATTACATTTTCTCCTGTGTTTAATTTGTGCTGCTATCTTCTTTTTATTCCCTTTGGGTTTAATTTCTGCTATCAATGATGGTCGCTTGCAAAGTCTTCAGAACGTTTGTTGAGAAGCGATCCTTTCCACTTCCTGCTAATCCTTACATGATCTATCTGATTGTTAATGCGTTTGTTTGGGGATACCCAGGTAGCCTTGTGCATGTCCTTATGTGGGAATAATGTACCTCCTATCATTAGGTTATGATTTACACACAAATCTATTGGCCGTTCTCCATTTTCATTCCTAACCTGTGCCCACCCATAACCTGTTCCAAGTTCTCATTGTTCTTCCCCACGTTCGCATTTATATCTCCCATGAGCACAATAATATCACCTTTTCTTATTTTTGTTAATACACAGGACAGTTCTTCCTAGTACTCTTCCTTTTGTTCTAAATCTGCTTGTTCAGTACGCGCGTAGCACTGCATAAAGCAGATGTCACATTACCCGCAAAACGACTACTTTCTATTATTCAAGCGATTTGGGAAAATGAAGAAATACCTAAAGATTGGGATGAAGGGTTTGTGACAAAACTAGCAAAAACGGATATTTAAGAATGTTGAAACTGGAGTGGGATTACACTCCTTTGTTGTGTAACTAAAATATTTTCTCACATTATGTATCACTAAAGAGGTGGACCCACTATTAAGACAGGGACAGGCAGGTTTTCGGCCTGGCAGATCATGTGTAGGCCAGATCCACACCATGCCAGTGATAATCGAGCAGATAAAAGAGTTAAGTGGATCAATGTTTCTCATTTTCGTAGATTTTGAAAGGGCTTTTGACAGCCTCAAACATGAAAGCCTGTAGAACATCTTACATAATTATGGTATCCCTGAAAAATTAATTAATATTATGAAACTAATGTATAATAAAGCAGCATGCCAAGTTTTACATAGAGATTACTTAACGAAAAAGATTGAGATTAGTAAAGCAGTGAAACAACGTTGCATTCTCTCACCCTTGTTGTTTAATAGAGTCCTTGATCACATACTTACGAAAACAATTACCCCGAATAGTGGAATAGCGTGGGATCATATAAAGAACACAAAATTAGCCGATCTAGAGTAAGCCGATGACATCTGTTTGATATCACATAACTTTCAAGATATGGAAAATTTATTAAAAAACATTGTTACACATGCAAATACAGTATGCCTTAAGATAAGTATCTCAAAAACTAAGGAAATGAGAATAGGAAATGTCATGCAATACCCGAATTTCACCATTGATCGAAAAAAAAATCGAACAAGTTCAGGAATTCTGTTACCTCGGCAGTAGGTATACTGGATAAGGAAGGAGGTGCTGAGCCAGACGTAGAACAAAGAATTCGCAAAGCGAAGCAAGCTTTTGCAATGCTGAGCAATATATGGAGCTCCACGTGTATTCCAAAAAATTCTAGAATCTGAATTTTTAACACCAATGTGAAATCGGTCCCTCTATACGGATGTGAAACCTGGAAAGGACCTTCCTCAGCAAGTGTTTAAGACGAATCCACAGAATCCTCTGGCCAAGGACAATAATAATTAAAGAACTATGGGAGAAATCAACTGAGATAGAACTATCCGAAGAAATCAAAAGACGTAAATGAAATTGGATAGGGCATACGTTAAGGAAGGACCAAGACAACATCACAAAGATGGCCTTTGAATGAAACCCCTTAGGAAGAAGAAGTAGAGGACGTCCACGGAATACCTGGAGACGTACTGTCACAAAAGAGATTCAAGATGCCAACACAACATGGGGAGTAGTAAAAGCCCTTGCCAGAGATAAACAAAAGTGGAAGTGCTTCATGGAGACTTTGTGCTCCAAACAGGAGTGAAGGAACCCTAGATATATTGCCGTGAAAGTTTTTTTTAAATTACTAATTAATTAAATTATTTACTCGGCCTACTTTGGCTAGCTCAAAATGAAAAATTGCTATGTAATTTCTTATAAAAATAAATAAATTTTTACGTTAGTTGCGCCAATAATACAAATATAAATGAATTGTCCGTCAAAGTAAGAACTAAATTTTCAATTTACATCAGCATACTTTATAATAACAAAGATCTCAGGGTTAGTTTCGTGGCCTCTCCAAAGATAGTTATTTAATCACGATAACAAATAAAACAACCACATACATAAATTATTTGTAAACTTATCTGAAATCCAACAATTTTGAAACGGGCTGTAGGTACATCAGAATTTCTCATAACTGTAATCACTGCATAAATTCGACCTCGCCGCGATGGCTCAGATCCATACTTCGATCACTGCATTCCTTGACTGCTTCCAGCATCGTTGACAAATGATTCTTACAACTTTTTGGTTAAATGTTGTAAACATCCAATGAAACACTTCAACAACTTTTGTTTAAATATAATAAACAGATCAGGTAAGTAGATTTGTAAATTGATCTATTAAATTAACCCAAAATTATTCCAGGAACCTCGAAACTCCAGGTAAGTTTAATTCTTTTAGAATAAAAACACTTTTTTTGTAAATTGAACTTAAATTAATTTCTTTCAACACATAATAAACACATCACATACTGATATTTTAACACTTTTAAACTTCGTTAAGTTTACATTAACTTAACCTCAGCACAAATTGTAAATAAGGCCCCGCCCAAAATTTGCAAAATTAGCCTTTAGTACTTTCTAAATTCATAATCGGAGCTCACAAATAATGCGTGCTGACTCTTCGAGCATTCAGAACAGACTAAAACTTTCCAAATTCAAGCAAATCCTGCTTTCAAACAAAAAATGCACCAATCACAGAACAGAAAAATATCAAATACATCTCCAGCTGATCTAGTACATTATAAAATTGTTAAAAACTGGATTAATACACAAAATTACAATAAATAACTCAGAATCACAATCTTGAGAAAATTACAAAATTTTTAACATGACTTACGCCACGGATTAAAACAAAAAATAAACACGTGTTAAAAATTATTAATTTTAGACAAAATTCATTTAAAACTCAAAAACAACCATCTCAACATCAACATTAATCACAAACAAATGTACAAATATACAATAACACCCTGCACATCTATTAAACGTAAAATAATTAAGTGACAATCAAAATTAACCTCTAAAGTACAAAACCTTCCAAATTTTGTAAATAGGTAATAAACAAAGTCATTCTGAACAACAAAACTGCTTCTATCCTTCCTTTATATAATCCAAAATTAAATCGAAACCATCACAACTCTTTCAATACAAATTAACCTTGTCAAACAAATAAATCAAATGTCAAAAATATAAAAATACAAAAAACTACATTCTAGGGCTTCCAACTTTGCCCAGGACAACCCAAAACATCGTCTACCCCGCACATAGACGTCTCAACACCATTCCCTAAGGAATATCCACCCACAACTTCACTTCGAAACCAAATAAGGGACTACCTACGTAGCACTTTCCGAAGCTTGTACACTACCTCTTACTCTAATCCGGTATACATTTATCATTTTTAATCATTATAACTTTTGAAATAACATTCTTACATGATAATCAGGCTAATTAAATTCAATTTCAGGGATAATTTGGATTTCGACCTCCAAAATAGTATCCTTTTACATATAAGTTAATCATTACGAAGAAAAAAAATCACATCATATAAGTGTTACGAATTCAAACTAACATAGTATAAGTATAGTTTAGAATAATTACATAACTTTAGGGTAAATAACATGGC
>JABXWE010017013.1:0-23310 GCA_014611495.1 Limonius californicus | reverse complement strand
AAAAAAAAATGGCAATGCGACTTAAAAAAAAAAGAAAATGATAAATTACTAATTCCGTGTTAATAGTTGCCCCTGCATGAAATTATTTCTCATCTTTACATAATTTTTCAAGTTTTTTTATGGATTTTATATAATGTTTTTTATTATTATTATTAACAACAATGACACCATCGTGTGACCATACATTCTTTTTACCAAACTGTTCACTGGCGTTATACAACACATCTATTCTTTGCTTCGTTACGTCTTCTCGTATCACTTCCTTTGACCCCTTTAGATTATTCTTCTTTCGATTGAAGACCATTGCTCGATGACGGTAGCTGATAAACTTAACTATAATGGCTCTGTGTTTGTTAGGTTGCATCCGTCCTACCCGATGACATCTGTCAATGTTGTCTCCAGTGATAGTCAAACCCAATTGATTGTTAAAAACTATTAGGACCGTGTTTTCAACGACTTCGCCAGGCTTCTCTTCGGCTCCCAATATACGTAAACTGTTACGCCTCGAATACTGCTCGAGGTTATCTACAGCATTAATTAGCTCCTCGTTTTCATTTTGCAGGCGTACTAGTTTGTTCTCCATTTCGCTGTACTTATTCATTAGATCGTCAATTTTGACCTCCAACTTTTTCACGACCATATTGGATAGCTTTTCAGCAATTCCCTCCAAAAACAAATCTTCACCAACAAACTTTTGTAAACACTGTTTAGAAATTTCCGTGATATCCTTCTGTTGGCCTTGAGTAAACACCATCCTTACACTTATTACCAATGAATAATAAATTAATAACCAACCAAAAATTTATAGATCACTGCCGGAGCAACTCGCACGTCTATCTACCGCGACGGTTCATACATACGATGTCAAGAATATAACAGAATATAACAGAACAAAATTGTGAGAGGGATAAGACATAAGTTCCCCCAAGGAAGAAGAAGTGTTGGTAGACCCCAAAGTAGCGTCTAAATACAATAACTGGTTATGAAGCAGGCATAGTTGCCCCCCATCAAAAGAGAAAAAGAAGAAAAAGAAGAAGGAGGGAATGGATAACTGTTCACATGGTATCCATTTTTAAAAGGGGGATGAGAAAGATCATATAAGTTATATAAGATCCAGGGAAGATGCAGGAGACAGGTTTGAGTGAAAACAAAGCAGTTTACTCCCGAGAAGTAATGTACTGATAACCTTTGCACACCGTAATTTAAATTAAAATAAGTCAATCGCACCACCGAAGGACAGCAAGGCTATAGTTTGCCTCCTCTGGTATTTAACGTACATGTAGATATCGCACACAAGAATTCAAAAGGAATGGGAGTCCCAATAACGGAAACAAAGCTTGCTTTCATTAAGTTTTGTAGACAATCAAGTGGCGGTGGTCTATGACTATACAGGGTTTTTCAACGAAAAGTAGCCACCCTCAGTATCTTTTAAAACAATTTTTTAGTTGAAAATCGCCAAGACATGTCAACAAAGATAGCAAAGGGGACATCTTTTTACCTAAAATCCGGACGTCTGTCATCAACCCCTTAGCCGCCACAGCCACCCCCTCCAAAATTTCAAATGGCACCATACCATGTGTGACACATCGTTGGAAAGGTTATTTCATAAGGAATTCATTCTACTATTTATTTTTTTTATTAGCGTGAAATTGAGACATAAAAGAATTAAAAACTATATTTTGAGAGCAATTACCGTTAAAGTAATTGTTGAAAGTGACTTCCGTTAACTTCCATACAATAGTACAGATGACTTTGAAAGAGAGAACGAACATCTGCGAGAACTAGCGGTGTCAATTGTCGACATTCTTCTACTATTCTCTGCCTAAGATCTTCAATATTGGCCGGCTGTGTTGCATATACTTTGGATTTCAAATGCCCCCATAAGAAATAATCCAACGGAGACAGGTCGGGTGATCTAGCCGGCCATTCGATGGGACCACGTCTTCCAATCCATCGTCCAGGAAACCGATTGTTCAAAAATTCTCGAATGGCGTTGCGGCTCTTGCACAGTCATTATTTTTGAAATAAAAACGCACAATCTCGATTCTTTCGGCAGTGATGTAAACCATGTTGACACTTTTATAATATTCAAAATCAACTGAATGTTGATTGACAGATGAAAAAACAAAAGATGAAACAAAAGCATCTAGGTACTGCTATATTCAGCAGCTTAACCAAAATAAACAAAATATAGTGTTTAATTTTTTTATGTCCCAATTTCAGGCGAATAAAAAAAATAAATAGTAGAATGAATTCCTTATGAAATAACCTTTCCAACTATGTGTCACACATGGTATGGTGCCATTTGAAATTTTGGAGGGGGTGGCTGTGGCGGCTAAGGGGTTGATGACAGACGTCCAGATTTTAGGTAAAAAGATGTCCCCTTTGCTGTCTTTGTTGACATGTCTTGGCGATTTTCAACCAAAAAAAAATTATTGGTGTTGAAAGTTACTGAGGGTGGCTACTTTTCGTTGAAAACCCCTGTATATAAAATTCATAATACGGAGATTACTCAAGAAATATAAGCATTGGGGTCTGCAAATTAGTTCAGAGTATTTTGTGGTAAACTCCAAAGCAAAATTAACAAGACTTATTGACGACGGCATACAAATGAAACATGTCGACGAATTTAAATACAAGGAGGCGAACGTAAGTAAACAAGTAAACATGACACAGAAGAAATCAGATACCGAATCGAACAAGACAGAAAGTAGTAGATTTAAATTCGTTGTGGGAAGACCAGCAGATTTCATCAACAGATAAGAAGAGAATGAGAGAAACAGAAGTTTGAAGCGGCAAAGATGGATTACATGCGTCGGAGTGCTAAAATACCTAGAATTGATCATATGAGAAATTAACAAATAAGACACCAAATGCAGTCTAATGAAGCAATACTACAGAGAGCAGAAAAAAGATGTCTGAAGTGTTTCGAACACTTCTTTAAATGCCTGAATGCAGGTGGTTTAAAAAAAGTTTTCACTGGCAGCCTGCAGGAAACAAGAAGCGTGGACTACGGAGTTCATGAAATAAGGAAATATCGTTGGCGTAGAGCTATTTGGTTAAACCATCTTAAGATGGTACCTGGAGATAAGTGCATTGCAGGCAACTTATCAACCCAGCCGGACTGAGTCAACATTTTAACTCATTTTCAGTTGTAATTGTATTTAGAGAATGCAAATCAATAAACAGTATCTGGCGTAAACATTTTACATAAATGACTTTTAATTGATATTTAATGTATTTATCCCTAAAACTACAACATGGCAGTGGTTATTTTCAAACTTTTGAGAGAAACGGATCGGGGTTTCAAATGTGGGCACCCTGGAGTGATGATGAAGAAGTCGCCAATAAAGACGTATCGCAAGAAAGTGGTGGAGAAATAGGAGATATCCAATGTAAAAAATAATTATTCCTGGATGCTAAACAAATCATGCTAAATGTTTACAACGACCTCAGGGGCACAGAAGAGGAAGTGCTGGGATTGTTAAAAAAACAGCGATTTTAACAAAAATGTCCTATACCTATACCTATAAGACAAACTATGGCAGACAGAAATCTCGAAAAAGATCAAGCTGGAGATAGAGGCTTTTAAAGCATGTCAGATGATGTCCCCACAAAAATGGTGCTTGGCGTGCCAAAAATCCATAAAAGGGAGAAATATAAATTGGTAAGTTCAAATATGATAACAAAAATATTATATTATTATTAATAATGTGGTGAAAGCTAAAACTCCAGTGTGTATAGTTTATTGTATATCTATTGGTAACTAACTAATTAGAATAGCTAAAATATATCACCTTAATAAATAATATTTTCTAGTCAATGCTCTAATAATATAACAATAGTGCCTATTGTGACTATTACGTTATAATTGTACTATTGTTTATTGCATTAATATTGCATAAATTAAAGTGTAACAATGCAAACCTACATTATACTAACAAAGAAGTTCATTTCCATGAAATTAAAAATAATATACTACCTGTGGTATGACATCTTCCAATCATTCTAACTTCCATGAAGACAACTATTGTATACTACGAGGAGGGTTCAAATATGACCCGGAATTTGGCTGTAACTTTTTATTTAACTGCAATAAGTATATAATTTTTACACTATTTCTTCCCCTCTAAGTCTATGCACTTTTGCCATCGTTGTGGGAGTTTCATAATGTCACTTTTATAGAATGTTTTTGGATGGGCGCGAAGCCACTCATGCACGAACTCGGCAACATCATCATCGTCTTGAAATTTTAAGCCACCCAGTGCCTCTTTCAGGGGTCCAAAGAGATGGAAATCACGTGATAAATCCGGACTATAAGCTGGATATGGAAGAATCTCCCAATGCATTTTTTCGAGGACATTTGTAATCAATTGGGCAGTATGAGGTCGGGCGTTATCGTCCTTTTTGGACGAAATGCAGGTTTAACTTTTTGAGTGAGCAAGTCAGAATAATAAGGGGCATTAATGGTACGTCATTTTCTCAAACAATCGGTCAAGAAAACACCCTCACTATCCCAAAAGAAGGTGACCATTACTTTACCGGCTAAAGGCACAACCTTCGCTTGTTTCGGTTTTGGGGAGTTTGAGTGGCGTCACTCTAGACTTGATCTTTTTGATTCTGGCGTAAAATGGTGAACCCAGGTTTCGTCGCAGATAAGTAAGGAATTTAAAAATGCATCACCTTCATCTTGGTATCGCCTGAGAAGCTCAGTAGAGACTTCAACGCGTCGCTGTTTTTGTTCCATAACAGCAATCTGGGTACCCATCTTGCGCAAACTTTTCGATAATGCTGATGTTTATGGATGATTTCCTCGACTCTACCAACACTAATTTGTAATGTTTGTAACATTTCGCAGTCATAAATTCTTCTATTGGCAAGAATAAGGTCGTTTATCAGGTCAAAGTTGGTTTGTGTTTTCGGACGTCTCGCGTGCTGCTAATTTTCGACCGTTGTGCGGCCCTTCTTAAACTTCTTACACCATTGAAACACCTGGGTTTTCGATAAGGTGGATTCCCCATAGTGTGCTTGAATTCTTTGCAAAATATTACTTGGTTTGGCACTGCATTCACAAGAAATCTAACTATTATGCGTTGCGCAACGGAAACATGAACTGCCTGCTCTGTCATGTTGACAATTACTAAAAAAAACAATTGAAGTGGCATTATGCACGCCTTCTAGATATCCCATTGCAAGAATGTTAAGAAGGAATTGCGGCTAGGGCCATTCGTTTGGTTCTAAGAATAAAATTCCGGGTCATATTTGAAAGATATTTTAGTTTTTCTGGGTTGATATTAAATACATTTATAAAAAATGTCAGCTGGATGTCAGTAGTTCTAAGTAGAGAATTGTAAATTTATTTTTGCTTGTAGGAAAATATTGTAGCAATACAGTGTTTCTAAGCAAACGTACCGTCATAGAATTTCATGTTTAATTAAGCAATTACGGTGTAATGCTTGGTCTTATCTATAAAGCTCTACAATTAATTATATAAAGCGGAACTATTCTCAAGTCCGCAGTTCTGATTCATGTGCCGCAGATAAGTTGCAAATGGTAAAAGATGAAACCCATCTTAATTTATACTTTTGGTATTTTAATATTCTGTTCTTGTTACTTCCACGGTGAAAGCGCAGGTGAGTAAAATTTGGTTATTAATAACAAAGAGTAAATTTGAGTTACACGATAATATAAATGAGGAAAAACCACATATTGATGCAGAAAAGTTTCTCAGAATATGTATATATAATAAGGGCATAGTACCTCAAAGGTACGATTACTCGAATAGTTCATTAGAGAGTGTTTTGGATCATTCACAATTAGATAATCGGATTGAAGGGTTTTTGACTGGCTCAGAATAAGCCTAAATTAGCGATTTCTATTGTCATCGTATCCACATTATTATGTGATCATTCTACAAACTAATAAACAACATATTCAAGATTGTAAAACAGCGAAAAATTATTGAAAGAATTGTAAGATATGATAATAAAAAATTACCAACCGTAGTGTAAAAATACGGTAAAATCAAACTGTATAGCAACAAACTACTAGCCTTTAAGAGTATAATATGTATATGCAACACCAATATCAAAATATATCTAAGTTTCTTAAAATCAGAATTATGTCAAGAATCTACATCGGCTGCAGTTCGCTTTCCACTGCTTAGATAGACGACGCCAAACTGCGAAAAGGACTGGGAAGGGAATATAATGGCTTGATCATTTGAAAGATTATATTTCATTTTGAATTCCCAAGTCGTTGATGACATCATATCATATAACATTACGTTATAGTACACTTGTTGTGTCATTGGTGGTTAGAGGAAGTCACATTTGGAGAGTAATTAGATATGTGACTTTTGTTAAACAATAGCTTCAATTTTTAACCACAAATAATAGGAAGAAATCATTTTAGCACAATCGTATAATAAGGTTATGTTACCCTGTACGCGGACGTCATATAGTTGCCGCTGATGTAATACACGTGCAATGAGCTTATGTTTGTGTTTGCTCTCCAAACGTGCTGTTTGTGCCCATACTAGATAAAAATTAAGCAGTTCATTGGTAATAATAATTGCATCTCACAACTTCACGCTGTAGGTTAGATAATGGTGAAGTAACTATTCTCCACAAAAATGGATTAGGTGTTTAAACTTCAATTCAACGTATCGGACTTTGATCCTCTGGTCGCCTATTTTATTTCTCGAATATGGTAAAAAATACATTTATTTAATGTCACATTATGGACAACTAAAATGTATAAATTATGCAAAACTCTTCATTACTCAGACTAAATGCAATAGAAAATGCATAAAATACATGTACATGTACATGTACAGTTCTGTTCTTACCCTAAAGCAAAGAGCTGGTTATTATCAGTATTTCACATAAATATATTCATCCTGAGTTATATATTGTAGCAATAAAAAGAATACACAAAACGCAAACCTATGATCATATTACTCGAGACTCTATACACAAAAATTTGGAAGTCGTCATAGATGACGCATTTGGCGCGTTTACACCTTATAAGTTATCAAAAATGAGGATACATGTGGCATTTAGAGAGAAACTAAATATCTAACAGTACGGCTAGACAAATAGCAGGATAGCAATACAAAGAAACGCAAATAAGTGTGAGTCCGTGGAAATCGCGGAATGCGTAAAATTATATAGTATGTTCATTAAAAAAAAACTCGCAGCTGGCCATGGTAAATTTACGTGTAATATCTTCTTACAGCATGCACTTTATAGGAAGCGAAATAACGAAATTTACTAATTTTTAAATCAGTAGATACGTAAAACACGATTTAATTGGTAATAAAACAAATTTCCGCCTGTATACACTGGTATGCACATGTTAGTTGATTTTCTGAACAATTTGAACTTTATAATTAAATAATAATTAGATATTCACGTTTCATTTCCGAAACAGGTCGAATTCCGAATCGCTTACTGTTAAAATGTATTCCTATGTATACGTCAAAGTGTATCACATATCCCACGTAACCTCGAAATGTGATTGTTGTTGTTGTTGTCATTTATAAGTGACATTATGACTGTCAATTGTAACATATGGGCTAAGCCATACCTTGATAAAAATTTATAAGCCTGCTAGAGTTTTTTTTTTAATAAACATACTTTATCAGTAGATCCAATAGACGTTTCTCTGTGTTGGTTGCTTAGGTAGAAGGTATGATCTACATCTATTAACAATCACAATAATATCAGTGGAGATGCCTGCAGTTATCTTGTTTACTCTATGGAAGCTTTAAAATTCTAGTTTTCATTTTTAAATCGTTAAACATACTCGAGAAGATCCGCATGAAAAATTTAATGTTATATTATTTGTCAGTAGTAGATTAATTCTTCGTGTCTATGTGCGTACTTTGTTGTTTAAATTCAAAACCTTTTAACTCCAAATACTGTCCACCTTAGCATTTATATTTACACCTAGTTGAAAATATTTATTATAATTAGGAAACATACAGCGAAACAAAATATCACTATAAAAATAATCAGCTGCAATTGCCAATTTGAAAACAATACACAATTTAATTATTACAAAAAAAAAGCAAACTACATATTTAGAACTAATATTGTATTATAAAGTAAAACACCACGGAAATTTGAAATTTATAAGTTTTTTCGGTATGTTTGACGGACAAACATGTGAGCTCGTTAAATGCAATAACATCCTTTTGCATTACATTTTCGATAACGCTTTTGTTTCAAATCTACACGAAATTAATTACCGTTTTCTTAATTGACGCCTGCATGACCAAGAGTATAAATAAATTTCGTTTCGATTTACAATACAATACAATCATCAAAAACGCAATAAAAAAAAGGAGATTGTATTACATTCAGCGAGCTAACACAGTGTCAAACTGGTATTTTTCTACTATGCTTAGTGTTTTAATGCTGTAATTCATTATAATTTGTAAATAATTTTTATTTCTTTAATAATTAAAATTGTGTTGTTTTTTTAAATTGTGAGCTACAAGGCACTACATATTGTTACATGGAGATTTTATTTCAATCGTATCCAACGTTAATTTTTAACAAGTATAGATGCTTTAACTATGCCAATGAAGGTAAATATGTTTTCTATGTTCCCAATGACATTTTTCACAAAAATTTTCCACAGTCACAAGCGATTTTAGTCAACATATACTGAATTTTGTACAAAATTTAATTATACTAATTTTCGAAAAATCCCGAAGACGTTTTTGATCATGTAGGTGTAAGTTTTATGTGAGTATGATTAAAAAAACTCGGGAAAGTTATATACTGAATTATAGGACATTTCATACACTGTGGATTCCGCTTAATCAGGACATATCTAGCCTAGAACATTTTAGCGGCTCGTTCCACAAAAAATTAAAGAATGATTGTTTTCTTACACAGAACAATCATACGTACACAAAGTATAATATCTAACACGGACAAATATAAATTCTAGACAAAAAAATTATAATAAATTCGAAAACACGAACAGTTAACTCGGCGAATGGACGATGACTTGTGCTACGGGCCAGCCAGACTTTTATTAAATCAAGCAAAGCAGTTTTACTTGTAAGTGTCAAGTTTTTTCTTGGCATCTTGGAGAAGGATATATATTTTTAAACAAATTTGTGAAAAAACTAGTTTACATATACGTCGCACAAACGCGACGGTGCTGCTGTTACCGAATGTACGTTAGCTCCAGGATCGAATATCCTTGGGACATGACGGACCGGCTACTAAGATTATTCCCAAGAGCTCCTAACAACTTACACGAGCTGAGACACCAACTTGAGGATTATATGGAACGAGATACCCCAGGGCCGGGGGAACATAGACCACTTGATAGAAAGCATATGCCTCGACGAGTAAAAGCTTGCATTGCTGTTCATGGCGATGTTACACATTATTAATTTTCTTTTCGTTATTGTTATTTTTTTATAATTGTTAATCTTTTTTTATGAAAACTTGATTATTTCATACGCAATAATAAAACATTATTTTAGCAAAGTTTCAAACCCGTAGCTTTATTTTTAATGGGTAGTGATTTCATATGAAGCGAAGTGTATATAGGTAAAGCATCTTTCAAATTATTTGTAAAAAAACATACATTTATTTGAACTAAGAACTGGTAATTTGAGGAGGAAAGAAGCTCGTAGTATAGTTATAACTTCGAAGCTGTTAATATTTCAAGGTTCAGGATTTGCCTATTTACATATCTGTATCACTTATCTATGAGTCTCATTAAAATTGGCAATGTGATGGTTGAAACATTAGTTGATTTGATATGGAATAACCCATTTTCTCTAGGTTCCATAAATGTTTATATCAATATCATTTTTAAATACTTATTCCCGTAGAAAGAAATCTACTTTAGGTGAACGCCGAAGAGGTCTAAAGCCCCTGTTCCACTGTAAATATTTCTTTAAACAATCGTAAAGTTTTATAACTCCAAAATAGTTTTATAGTTATATTGAAGACGTCACGGAAAATAGTAGTAGGTATACAAATTTTTATAAAATCGACATCTGATTGGATGTTGATATCGCACTAACTGCACATTTTAATGCCCATACAAACACGTATTACCGGCAACTGACTTAAAACTGTAAGCTCACATTCGAGTGCGTTTATAGCAAATTTATGTGATTGTTCTTTGACATTATGTGGTAGCCTAGTATATTTATTGTACATCCAATTAATCATTTATGTTTCACTCCTAAGTTAATATTTGTAGTGGTTGCATGACGTCGTTAGTTATCCATTTACTATTATACACTAATTACTAAATTTTTGGTAAATAAATTTTGAATCGTGTGCCAGTTATGTAGACGTAACATTTATTGCTGAAAAACACTTAATGGAAATTTGTTAATTAAAAGACACAATCAACTGTGGTGGTTATAACTCTTTATTATTAATTACCACATACATAATTACATAAATAACATAATGGTGGCTGGAGCACGCTTTCACGTGCTCTTACCCACCCTTACCAACATAACTAATATAACATAACTAATAACTAATACTCATATAATATCTACTACAGTTCGGCCATCCTGACCATGATTGTCCTCAATCATAACAAAATACATAATTCTAATAATAATAATAATAATAACATCTTGGAACAACTAAAATAATCACAATGTAAACGTAATAACATAAAATATAAATAAAATATTCTAAAATAACAAAACTACTTAATCCACATTTTCATATTCTCAGGTGCACAAACACCTTCGAATGGTAATTGTGTTAGCTGATGACCCTCAGGGTCCTTAATTACATACCTGTCTTTGTCTAATACAGTTTTTATCACATAAGGCCCCTTAAATTTTGGAAGTAATTTTTTATTGACCCCCACTGTTACATCAACATTTTTTATCATTACGTAATCTCCAATTTTATATTCAAATGGGGTTTTATGTTTATTATCGTAATACCTTTCATTATAATCTGCACTTATTTGTATTTTTGAAACTGCTTTGTTTCTTACTTCTAGCAAATCACGCTCTACTTCATTCTGACTTTCCAAAATGTCTCTTAAATTATCCCTATAACTGTGGTGGTTATAACTCTTTATTATTAATTACCACATACATAATTACATAAGCAACATAATGGTGGCTGAAGCACACTTTCACGTGCTCTTACCCACCCTTACCAACATAACTAATATAACATAACTAATAACTAATACTCATATACAATCTACTACACAACATATAATTTAAACATGAGACACTCAAAATTTGCTAAACCTGGTTATTTGACAGTCATGCTTGTTATATTCAATGTCAATTTTTAAGATATTGGTGAAATGGAATTCTTTATTTAGAATAATTTATTCTTTCGAAATACCAAGCGATCAAAAAGTTTTCAAATTAAGCTTGGCTTTGAGTGCTATAAGGCATGTGGTAGCTGTCATGTTACCTACAGTCTGTACCGTGTGCTTATTTCTTCGAATGTAAACACAAGCAAAATGCACTTAACCTCAAAGCGTATCTCATCGCAATAAAACACGCATTTTAAAAAATAAACAAACAACAAACAAATTACAATAACCAGATTAAACAGATTTTGACAGGTGAAAAAATTATTTTAATTTGCCAGTTGTTTAAATTGGCATTTGTTTATAGTTCAATTCCAGACATGCAAAAAATATTCATAGCCCTCCCTAATTTGAAAACTTTTGGATCATACAAAGTGATTTTTTAAAAAGTCAATTGCAGTAGCCTAGGGATTGTCCCGTCTATGTTAAGCTTTAGAATCTGACAATATGAAAATGGTAACAGAAAGAAAGAAATCTTGACGAAAAACCTGTAATTTACTTACCTTAATAAATTACAAATCAGTGAAATACTTGTTCATTTTCACATTTTATTGGGCCAAAATTTTTAACTACCTGAACTGTCACACAGTTTGACATACAGGTAAATGTCATTCAAAGCTCATTACAGCTGACTGCAGACGGAATAGCTTTTTTTCTAGGCTTGCTGCAACTGACTTTTTAAAAATTCACTTTGTATATTATATAACAATACATAAATTTCTCTATTTAAAAAATCTTATGTTTCCGAATAACTCAAACATTAATCGAAACTGAAAATACTAACGGTCTTAGCAATAACGCACAGTGCAATTTAGGCACCCTGTATATTATTTTAAGTTACATTCAAAATTATTTGGTGTCATTTTAATCATTTTATGTGAACTTGAACACACTTTAATTGTGAATTTATATATTATATATATATATATATATTAAAAATGATATAATACATAAATGCGAGATTATAAAGCCATTAATGTAATATATTTTAAATGCAATAACTATAAATATAAAACCACTTATTAAGGCAATTTTGTTTAGTATTAAAGTTACACTTTAAGTTCTTGTTTTGATATAATTATTTAAAAACATGCTAGTAAAGTATACTGTTCGTAATCGATCTTTTATCAATTAAACAAACCATAATTTTGATCTGCATTTTGTAAGAAACCAAAATCAGCATATTTCAATGCAATCCTGGTATAAAACTACTAAAAAGTCACACCTTTCAATGTATGTTATCACCAATCCATCCTATTATTTGCATAAGTAACACTGATATATTTTAATTGTTCATCGCAGTAAATCCATTTATCATAATTGAAACATCCAAGAATACTCTTTTATGACTTATTGTTTTAAGATTTTATTGTGTATGCTTAGATTATAAACAAATACAGTAAAACCAAGTTTTAACAGTCACCTTGCACGCAATTTACATTGTGCAATATCTCAGAATGATAATCGTAAAATATAATTCTTCGTTAGCTTTATCAAATTGATACAGTTGGAAAGACATTATCTTGGGTTTCGTTCACTACGCAAAATGGAATTTCCCAATTTAAAATGGGAAGACTTTTCCATATAACATATAACAGTAAACATATTACATATTATACATATTATTACATATAAAATACAGTCACATTCAGAAGTTGTAAATGTTTTAGGTAATCATATAAGTCGCCTGTTCTTAAGCTATCTTGCTGGAGATTAATTTCTGTTTTCTGTAATTACCCCAGTTACCATGGACACTCTCTGGAGACGATATCGTTACTGAATACGGAACGACGTTACCAAATTACTTAAAAGGCACATGATTTAAACCTATCAAAAAACATAACCTCACATTATTTGAAACACAAGTACATAATTGAAATTAACGAAATTATATAAAACGCCTTATGGAAAAAAATGATTTTGTGTTGGATATGTTACGAATTACTAACTTTTTGCTATAATTCCGTAAATGCTGTTGTTGAATAGTCAACGTAAATACGTATAGTAACGTTGTCCGAACATCGATGACGGATTTCCGGTTTTTTTAATCACCATAAAACTGTTTAAATATCAATTCAATATTCAATTAACCTTACCTTCTGAAACGCACCAGTTCAAAATAAATTTGTTGTCACAAATAATTAACAAACTTTCTTAAATAAATTCCATATTCTCACAAAATGCTTATTTCTATTCTATTCTATAAATCAAAATGTGTAAAAAAAATTAAAATGTGTTTTTATTTTAGCCGTTAATCGTAACGATGAAGTCGCTGTGGTGGAACAGAGAGATGTACAGGAGCATCAGCTGCCGCTAAGCTTCCTCAGACAAGAACTGCAAAAACCCGCGGCTGCAGCAAATGAAAACGCAGAAATTTCCGAAAATTCCGGAAATGGAAATCCGAACACAGAAGTTGAACAGACGGGTACTAAGGCATTAGTTGCTTTCCTGATTTCTGTAATACCGGATGCTTTACGGTTGATATTCTGCTTTATGGTTTACGATTTCAATGGAATGGTGAATAACACAGCAAACATCTTTGGAAAACTGGTACAATATCTTGCCCCATAAAAAGTTTTATGCTTTATGATTTTCAGAAAGTTAAAATTGATTATTTATTGTGAAAATTTATACTTAAAGTAAGTAACTAAGGAGATTTTAAAAATATATTTTAAAATGTTACAATTATTTTTATTGTTAATATATATTTTTTTACAATGCTATAATCAAGTACAATATAGTTTTTTTTTGTTCGTAAATGTTCTTTATTTTATATTTTATTACGGTTACAATTTCATAAAATGCAACAGAACACATAAAAACAAAATTATTAAATTTAAGAATACAAATTTAACAACAATTTAACATATAACATTGGTATAAAAAAACAAAAACTAACAACAAACAAAGATTCTGTTCAACAAACCACTATTCTATTGTATATGCTTTATCTAAGCAAGCGTCTGAAGAAACAACCTTATAAGAGCTTTCACCAAATTCAAATTAATTAATTTTTTGAATAACTCGATAATCGTCAACTGAATATTCTGAGCAGTTTCTGGAGGTAGATTTCGAATATAATCCACTATATAGACTCTTCCCTTTTCGAGGACAAATCTAATAGTTTTTATAATAGGATTTGCAAGTTTGGTAATGTAAGGTGCCAAACCAGCAAGCTGATTCAGTAAAACTTTCGCAGTTTGTGATAAACCAATCAACCAATCTTGATAAGGTCCCGCTAGAGGAGTTATATCGTCAAGTATTACTTTTAGTGGATTTGAAAACACCCGTCCACTGTATTGGCCCTGGTCTTCAACTGCCGTTGGCATTTCAGAGACATCTTAATAACAAAAATAAACTTTATTTTACAAATACAATAAAAATATCCGAAAAATACAAGATATCAACTTTTAATTCATGAAAATCAACGTCCTCAGATAAGGACTCTAAATTTGATAAAGATAATAAAACCACATACCAAAAAATTCAGGACTTGATGACATTTCTCGGAAAGGGACACCATAAGCAAGCCCGCAACATATTGTTGCAAAGGCAAAAAATATTATTTGCTTGTGGCCGTTCATTTTCGGAATTCGATTTACTTTCGTGTACAACTAACCAACATAGTTTGTAGGAACAGTTCAAAAATCATCTTATATAGATTACAAATGCCCACTTTCCTCTTCCTATACCACATATTCCCATTGTTATCATGGATGTTTAATAACATGAAAATCTAAAAACTGATTGTGTGGGTAAACAATAAACTAGAACTGTCATTTATAGGATGACGATTTTAATACGAAAATTGTAAAGTCCAGATAGTAAAAATATGAGAAAATATTTATTCCAAAATTCTTCTAATATCAAAAGCAAGACATTGTCAGGAACAGCTATCCAAAACAAAATATAAAATATGTAACAATAAAGCCGAGTAGAAAAGTAATATAACCTAAAGACTAATAACAGGGCGCTAAAATTATAAATTAATTTAAATCTTGTTAGGGGCCAATCGAACTTTTCCGACGACCCGTAACCCGATAGGTGGAAAAAGGCCTACAGCTTAGCTCAGAGGAGTAGGGGGAGTTCGTGAAAATCGCTTACGGGAGGAAATCTTCCTAGTTGTGTACAGGGTAAGTAGCGCCACCTTCCAAATCCAGCTGATTGTAGGTCCTCGTGGAAGGCCGAAACGACCACGAAGCCAGCGGCGTCGGAGCTCACACAAATTACACAGTAATTAACCTTTACATTTAGTAATACAAACAACTATCCACGACTGAAGGTCGCTCTTGTTACAAACACCAAAAAGGTTCAATGAGGTTGAATTTTGCAAGTAGCGCGTAAGATTTCGATTCACAGAAACACAAAACTTTAGTTGTTACCTTGAATTTTAATGCAGGCAGGCACAATTTGGTTCCCGGGATGATGATAAAAATCCATCGGTACGCCCCTGAAGACTGAGTTGAATGGAGTCAACACCAAGGGCCCGAAACTTTAATGCGCTCTTCACGCAGACGGTAGCGGCAGAAGGACAGGAGCTGGGCTCAAAACTTAATCCGCCAAAGGCGATCGACTAATTCACAAGAATTGCCTTTACCAGGATAAATCCAGTGTGTTTTCTTTGAATCCGACAGTTGTCGATGGTCTGTTAGTACCCCTTGGTAAAACAGCGAGACGAAACTCACACATAACGGACACCCCTCGAAAAAACTCAAAAACCGCCCCTGAAAAACTTAACTTAATTACGGCCCTTCCCTGTTGATGTAATTGCGGGAAGATCCGGAGTCATCAGAGATGTTAGACTGACTTTTGTAACGGCCCCCGTACGGCCGACCGGAACCATTAAAGGTGGAAGGCTGACTGACGAACTTTCTCAACGGGAATCTGCACTTCCCCCACGAGATTGCACCATATTCCGAAATAATTCTAGAACGAAAATGACCATGTGCGACCTTCGAGAGAAGCCTAAAACATTTCCGAAATGCTAGCACTGTTTAACAAAGAAATTCCTGGAAATCCCGTCTGATCGGCGAAAATATAGTTCACAAAGAACAACCTTGAGACTGGTTTGGTCATAAATTAATTTCTGAAAAGGAAAATACTAACAAAACTGTTGTCAACACAACTCAATCTTAGAAAGACGCAAAATAGCGAAATTGTATCTAACATACCAACGGCAATTAAAATAACGTTCTTAATTCTTACGAAGTGGCAATCAAATTACGAAATCAATTCAAGTGTAGCGGCAAATTTTAAAAGAACATAACAATCTTATATGTTTCCTGCTACACCGGCACTACTTAATCTTTCCCCCAATGAAGCATCTTTGCTAAACATATATCCATAAGATTTATTTTGAAGAATTTTAACAGCAATATGTCTATGTGGGTTATCTTCATATTTATTATAAGCAAACTCATGTTCTTAACAATATCCAACGAGTTTATTTACAGGTGGTCGAGTATCTAATGGATTACCCGGTCCATAATATTTATAACCAGGTAATGTTTTCGAACCAGAAAAAATTTTAATAATCCAGGCAACTATATCTTTACCATACCAAACTTTTTGGATGAATTAATCATTCTAATACCTGTAATTGCATATTCTTTAATTAAATGTTGTAAATTATTTCCAATCATAGATGCAATACTATCTTCTTCTTAATCTTTCATTTAGACTTTAAGTCTGGTTTTCTTCACACGATTTAAGGGGATTATTCTGAGGTTTTCCAGCTGTCGGCCCATCTTTTCGGCGACCTTCCAGGTTGTCTTCTGCCCAGTGGTTTTATATTCCTTGCTATTTTTATTAAACAAGTATTATTTGCCCTTCCAACGTGCTCATTCCGTCCTTTTCTTCTCTCTTAAAAAACTTTCCTATATCGGTTATCCTACAGTCTTCTCTTATTTCATTATTTGTAACTCTATCTGCTCTTGTTTTTTTTTGAGATTGTTATGCCAAGGTAATTAAATTGCATTACCTGCTCAATCATATTTCTTTCGATTTCCAGTTTACACCGCAATGGATTTTTGGAGATTGTTGGTGACTTGGTTTTCCTGATTGACACTACCATGTTGTGTTTTTTTTTGCTATGGTGGCGAATGTGTGTCACAGGCGTTGTAGATCATTTTCACTATTGGCTATCAAAACGATGTCGTCAGCATAGCATACAAAGTTAATGTTCTTGTTGCCTAATCGATATGCTGGGAGAGGTCCAACTTTATCGGTAATCTTATCCATGATTAGATTGAATAGTATAGGGCTTAAGAAATCCCCCTGTCTTACTCCCTTTGTGGTTTTTATTTCTGTTGTATATTCGTTTTCTACTCTTACCTTAGTTTTAGTGTCTGTATTAAGATCTTTTATTATGTTAATTATGTTCTGCGGTGTATGCTTTTCTTGTAGAATTTCTAATATATCTGATAATTGTGCTCGTTCGAAGGTTTTTGTTAAGTCTACAAAACACATAAATGCAGGCCTCGTGAATTCGATCGCTTTTTCAGCATTTGACGCACCACGAACATCGCATCTACCGTTGACCGGTTTCGTTGAAAGCCTTGCTGCTCTTCAGATATGTTAATATAAGGTTGCAGTTGTTTTAGAATTACTCTGGTAAAGAGTTTTTGTGTCGTACTAAGGAGAATGATTCCTCTGTAATTATTGGGGTCTTCCTTTTCGCCTTTTTTAAAGATTGGTACTGTGATGCTGACTTTCCATTCGGATGGGATTTTTGCTTTTGTGAGAATAATGTTGAATAACAGTCTGCTCTATTTTACTAGTGCCTCTCCACCGTATTTTAGAAATTCATTCAATATATTGTCTATTCCGGCTGCCTTTTTATTTTTTAATTGCTTAAGCGAATTTCTTACATCTTCGTCTGTTATTTGAACAGCGTCCCGCTCTTCCTCCAGGTCTTCGTTCGCTGTATGATTTGTACATTATCCTCTTCTTTATACAGTTCTTTAAAGTATTCTTCCCATTGTTCTTTTCCTATCCGGTTGATCTGTACTTTGTCGCTAATGTCTAATTTTCTATTGCTCAGCATTTTCCATACACGTTTTTGGGCTCCGTATATGTCTCGTTCCATCTCTTTCGTAAAGTTCTCCCAGTAACTTTCTTTTATTTGCCTTATTTTTCTATTTGCCTCATTTCGTTCTAGTACGTATTTTTCCCTATCTTCCTCACTTCTGGTGTGCTTATAAAGTTTATACGCATCGTTCTTCCTTCTGGTGATATCTTTTACTTCGTCATGGAACCATGGAGCTCTATTTCTTCTGTTTGGTGGTATTTTTATTTTTCTCTTCCCTATTTCTTCTCCTGCCGCTTTTAATATGTTTGTTTTTATTTTATTCCAGGCCGTATCAGCATCGTCAACATGTGATATGGGATTTTCATTAGTTTTTTGCTCAAGCTTCTTGCAAGACAAGCATTTGGTAGCTTCATTATTTAAGGATTCCACGTTAAATTTTTCGTTGTGGTGTTTTCTGTGTGATTTTAATTTGGAAATTAGGTCTTACTTTTCATTACACCATCTTATGGTTACTTCCTATTTCCGGTGTGTTAATAGTTCTTACATCCAGAATTTGCGTTGGGGTGAATTGTCTGTTTGTTATGATGTAATCAATTACTGATCTCCTTCCTTGGATGTTTTCGAAGGAATACTTTTGGCGCATTTTATGGTTGAAATATGTGTTATTGATCCTGAGACCATTCTGCGCCCAAAAATCTACCAACAGTTCCCCGTTATCGTTGTAAATTTCCTCATTGAATATTTGCTTTAGTTGTGGTATGCTATCATTTCCTATGCGAGCGTTTAGGTCTCCCATTATAATTATTCGCTGGTTTTGGGGAATTCGGTCTATCTGGTTTTGCATTTCTTCATAGAATTCTCTTCTTTCTTGTCTGAACTTCGTTATGTCCGGAGCATATACACAGAAACTACTGTCTATTTCATTATAAATTTGTGAACTTTTATTTCCAGCAAATCGCTCTCCTTCTAAAACTTTCAAACGGTCAAAAGCTTTTTGAAAGTTATCTACCCATATACGAGTATATTCTTTTGGAAGATGGCTTTGCCAATTTTTTTTATACTTTCCCATATAGGGTGAATATAATTATTATATTTACTACCTCTACTAGATTTTGGTTTATTTGCTTCTGGATCGTTATTTGGAAAAATAGCATTAGGTTCGATAATTATTTTACTATAATTTTCTTTATTTTTCTCTGATATTAATGTATCCTCGTGTATATCTTTTCTTGTAAGCAGTGTGAGCAAACCCTCCCTTCTTTCATATGATTTACCAATTATAATACAATTATCATTCTTGCATGTAGCTTCTGATGTTCCTATATATCGTTTTGAACCTTCTCACCTTAGACCTAAAACATAATCGTTAGAATTAATTAAATACTCTGTTATCTTAGGTGAAAGAACCAGTGGCGTACTTTTTTCTTGAAATAAATCCGTTGTAACCCCATTGCACGCCACTGGTTTGACGCATTTGGAGGAATTTTACCTCAGAAAATAACCCTACACAAGGAAGGTAACACGTACAAAATTTGTTTGATTTGCTCCATTTTCTAAAAGATATAATGAAAAAATGATTTGTTTTTCTAAACTTTGACACCCTGTATCTTTCTTAGGAAGTGAGTGAGAGGCGCATATGTCATATTTTCCGAATCAGAATGACTAGGAGAGTATTTTCCCAAAGTATTCAAGATTAAAACTGAAACGCCCTGTATAATAAATCCGTAATTGAAAAATTATCTTAAAGAATAGATTGTTTTTGATTCGTCTTTTATTCAGGGATCCTTAGGAGAACACAATGAATACCACCATAATAATATATATATTATTATGTTCTTTTTTAATCAGTGGTAATTACGATCAATCAGTCATCAATTATTTATAAAAATGTGGTTATACTGATCGGAATGCAACATCTCAGAATAATAAATCTGAAATAGTTATGGTTAAAACTGATGAAGTACTTCGTCTTTAACTAGTACTCCGTACTGCGATTCGCCATATATAAAAAAATCGCTAATAAATTTTCAATAATTTTATGACTTACCAGAGGATGGTACTTTAAATAAAGAAACTAATAATTTAATTAATACTCCTAGGTGTGGTGTGTTAGATAGGCTTTTGCAGTTTTCACTTTTAAATACTAAATGGAAGAAAAATAAACTTAAGCGGTATTTTCCATTATCAAATCAGACACAAAAAAATATTACAGCAAGAACTTTTATTTCGTGCCAAGATAAATCTAATTTATTTTTTGAACTAATAAAATAATGACCCCCGACATATGAATCACATTTTCTGGTAGTCGCAAAAATAATAATCGATGTATGAAGGGTCCATTTCGAGACACCCACTATATTTTAAGAGGGCCTCTTAAGTTTTTCAAGTTGTAATCGTTATTATTTAATTATAAATAAAGAGTTTCTTGCGGTATGCATTTATTTTCGACCCTTAACATGTCTAAAAATGTATCAACATAGGTGGATTATTATAACAGTTAACTTTTAAAGGACGTGTTATCAAAAGTGTTAAAAATAGCTCTGCGGTGTCTTTCATCCTACTGTCCTCCGCAATAACTGGACATTTCCCACAAAGAGCACGGTTTGTGACAACATTCGCTGGCAACTCCAGGAGTGCGCTTCCGAAACTCCACTGGAATAATAGACTTAGCTCTCTGCTTTGAACGAAATGGAAATGCTAGAAGCGTTTCGTCTGGATACTCCAAGGAGTCAAGATCCTCGTGATCTTGGCCACTGCTTAATTCGTTTCCTTAAACAACTCAAGTAATGTTTGTTCAATAGCAAAAATTCGAAAATACTCACTCATATTCCGTTTTTGTTTGGAATTGTATACACCTTCACACACCATTGATAACATGTCGGATAAATGAGGACCACAGAATTTTCCTGTAGAAGCTTTCATTTCTTGTTCTGTCATTTCAAACTGAAAGGTGATGGTCATCAACGTTGCTAGCAAAACGAAGATCAAGTAATGTTGCATCTAAAATTTAAGAAAATGCATATTACTTTTTAGCTCTCAATTATTTTAAATATGTAACGTTTTTAAGGAAGCATAAAATATCACTTTTCTTAAAACAAATACAAATTTCTTATCAATAATGCAATAATTTTCAATAAATTTATAAATATAACTCATGGAAAGTATTCTTACTTTTGATGCTGTGGTGATGTGAAAGCAACGATGGAAAATGTAGCCTTTCGGATAAAATTTCCTCCTTATATACTACCCGAAAGATAGTTTTCAGAACAGAAGTGCATTCAGGTGAAAAGATGTTAATAGAACCTTACACTTCGTACTATGAATAGATTATGAAGGCGTTCAGAGACGTCTTGATATTGGAAATTAGGATATTTTAACATGATTTTAATTTATTTCGACTTATACTTATCTGCTACAAAAATATTTGGTACATGCCTT
Source organism: Limonius californicus (assembly GCA_014611495.1). Classification (NCBI taxonomy): domain Eukaryota; kingdom Metazoa; phylum Arthropoda; class Insecta; order Coleoptera; family Elateridae; genus Limonius; species Limonius californicus. The sequence continues at coordinate 1,499 of JABXWE010017013.1, read as the reverse complement.
ACTTTTATTTTATTTACCAAATTTAGAAACTAATTTAATTCTATATTTTACTTTGGAAACTCACTGCTGCACACCGTAGACAGTAAACTCAATAAATTAGGGTCGAACTCCTTCACTATTCGGGAGAGCTTTGTGGCAGATCATTACCGACTGAATTTTATCTATTTTTATTTACTAAAATAAATTATAAAATATCGTTTTTTATGGTTAGTAAATAATTTCGCATGAACTCTATCTTATTATCTTATACGCCGATCGGCTTTGTTACATGGTGGCAAAAACTAATGTCTTTAGACGGGACTCATTTGCATATTCTATTCATAGGAGTATCTGTAAGATTTTGTTAAACTAACCTATTTGCACTTCACTGCACACACTGATGAAATTTTTACTAGTTTAAGCGCTAACAGTCTCCAACATTAAGATAATACTGAATAACAGAAACCATTTGCAATTATACGTCAATAGCATTAGCAGATAAAACACATAGAAATAATAAATTATTATTAGTTAAACCTTATAATTTGTTTTCCTATTGTGGAAAGATTATAAACAGGATACGCTTTATAAAATCATTACAAATCGAAGAAAACACTTGAAATACGAAATCTGCGTGTTAGTTGAGCTATTAATCCGTTGCTTTTAAAATATTTGCTTGTGTTTAACTAGTTTACAGTAAATAGAACAAGTCAGAAAGACTTCAGAACTGATAATTATGATAGATAAATAGTTGAATATCTAAATAATACAACCAGTGTCGTAATAAGTAAATTTATCACCAAAATCCAATGATGCACATTAAATTTATTAATTGTATTTTACGGTTTAGCAATCTGGCCTTGGGCTTCTATAACGTCAAATAATGCAAGGTTATATAAAGACAGCAAACAGACTTATAAGTATTAGTACTACTAACACCTATTACTTCACCGCTATCGGTCAATTTTTAGAAAACTATTCTAAGTACATACAGATATTTAAAATTCATAAGCTACTTTGTCTGAATTTTCCTCTGCAGTGTATTTACTACAATACAGAGGGTAGCCTACTGTAAACGAAACGGGCATGTTTTTGATAGTATACCTCAATTCTTCGAAAAACGCCCGAACACATCAAATTAGTTTGTCAGGGCGCAAATAAGACGGCTATTTCAAGTATTCACTCTGAAACAAATCAAGAATCTTCCAAGCGTAAGAATAAATCAAAATATAATAGAATGGAATGCAAGGGATACAGCAGTCAAATACCTCGGTGTTTATCTCAGGCTTGGTTGGGGTATTCACACTAATAACAAACTAAGTGAATGTTATTCAAGACTCTCCTTATTATACCCGCTGATTAACAGAAAGTCTCACTTACATATTGAGTGCACAATGTTAATCTATAAATCAATATTACGACCCATTATAACGTACGCGTGTCCAGTGTGAAGCAACACATCCAAGACTCATTTAAAAAAACTCACTAAAGTCTTACAAAATAAAATTTCTAGAATTGCA
>JABXWE010017012.1:0-17108 GCA_014611495.1 Limonius californicus | reverse complement strand
GAAATTTGCCCACCCTGTACACTGTCTTCTTCTGCCCCCGTCGAAAGAATATTTAGTACGGGTGGACAAATTGTAACCCCTCGTAGAAATAGGTTAAATGACGAAATTTTCGAAACGTTGATAATTTTAAAAGAAAATAAAATAAAATTCGATAATTAGAATTATGTAACTTTATAGTTAATAAAATAACGTTTGGTGTAGTGTAGCGTATTATTATTGTATTGTAACTTGTAAGTAGTGTAAGTTTGTAATAAAGTTTTGTTCCCGTTAACTATATATTTATTTTCTTATATTACTGTCCAAGTATCCAGTGGCACTGTCCATATCTCTGGAATCTCTAAAAATTAAAAGAACACCCCTGACACGTTCGAAATGCGAAAAGATCTATAAAGGATCTAGATACTTTGTTAAGGATCTTGGATCTTGATCTAGATCCATTTTTAGGTTTGGATCTTTGATCTGGATCTAGATCATATTTTTTAAATGTATCTGGGTCTATATCTAGATCCCTAATTAGAGGATCTTACCCAACACTGGTGGGAAACCTTCATACTATCTTAAGAGGGTATGCTTAGGTTACGTTTGCAAAAGCTAATGGCTTAAGAAAGTAACCCCGAGAGATACAGCGCAGATCTTATGGTACACAACCCTCTACCCCCTTAATAATTTACGTTGTGGAATGTACAACATTTATGTTATATTTATTGTAATTTTATTTATAAATTACCATAATTATCTTTTATTCGGGTATTAAATGTTGTTAACCCCATAATACTACACAAACCTAATGGGATTTCTAATCTATCTATTTATCTTAACTACCTATGACTAATCTAAAGCATTCTAAAAGATTCTAGGAAATTTCCAAATATTCCTTTCTTCTGTTGTAGATTTATTAGAATAAATGCCATAAGCATTTAACGGTCACCTTTTACTTTAAAAAAAGATAACTCCATAGTTAGCCTAATGAGAACTAAAAATGTTGTCTTTTTATTTGTACCTACCGCATTATGGATGTAACCGCGTACCTTCAATAAAAAATGTGTTGCTCTTCGCTCGCTGAATACCTATAGGGACAATTTTATAAAAACCATATTATTATACGAATGCCAGCAATAAATCCGTATAATTGCACCGAACACTTAATGGAGTTTTTAATCCAACTAATACTTTTCCCTGTCATTAATTCTTAATGTCCCATTCTTTTTAATGCACTTACGCATTCTACCAATAATTCCTTACTCAATTAACCAATTTTTAAAAATTAAAACACAACATCGCAAACGTTTGTTACTATACAGGACTGTTCATTAATGCGTCAAAGTCCAATATTGGCTTCATTAAAATTAGGTTTTTCACCATCTATTCTATTAATTCAAAGCATATACGAGGGTTGCTTTTTATATTTCGGGATTAGAGAACAAAAACAAATATTTATCATCGAAAATGGCTTTATTGTTTTTCAAAATATTCTCCATGAAGATCAATACACTTTTGCAAGCGTGTGAACCAATTCTCTAAGCACTTTTTCCACTCCAAAATATGCATTTTGAACGCATCAACCGCTTCTTCAGGTGTCGAAAAACGTTGACCTCGCAATTTATTTTTGATTTTCGGGAATAAAAAGAAGTCATTGGGTGTCAAATCAGGACTATACGGCGGATGACTCATCAAATCGACGTTTTGAGTGGTCAAATAGTCACATGTTCGAGTCGATGTGTGAGAGTTCGCATTGTCGTGGTGGAGAATGATCCGTCTTCGGCGGTTGGTTTTCCTTATTTCTCCAAAGACTTGTGGCAAACAAATAGTTGTGTACCATTCAGAATTGACCGTTCTACGTTGCACCAATGGTACGGTTGACACATGTCCAGCTTTTCCGAAAAAACAGGCGACTATTCGCTTCCTGCTGCTTCGAGCACGAACGACTTTTGTTGGGTTTGGCTCGCCTTGGAAGACCCATACAGTCGACTGCTGTTTACTTTCGGGCTCATACGCGTAGATCCATAATTCGTCACCTGTCACGATGTAATACACATGTTTTGAAGCACCGCGATCGAATTTTTTGAGCTTTTCTTGCGACCAATTGACACGAGCTTGTTTTTGAGCGATTGTCAAATTATGTGGGATCCAACGCGAACAAATCTTTTTTACGGCCAAATGTTCATGCAATATTGAATGTATGCCGGTCCCACTAATGTCCAAGGATACCTCAATCTCACAATAAGTCACATGACGATCATGCAATATCAGTTCACACACCGCATCAATGTTTTTCGGAACAACAACCGATTTTGGACGACCTTCACGAAATTCATCGTTGAGCGAACTACGGCCACGATTGAATTCGGTAAACCATCGATAAACACTGGTCCTTGATGGCGGTTCATCTCCAAAATTCGAATTAAGTTCATCGATGTACTGTTGTTGAGTTAATCCACGTCGAAACTTGTAAATAATAATCGCACGAAAATGTTCACGATTTAATTCCATTTTTTGGCCGATATGAATTTTTAAAGTTACTGTAAACAACACAAATAGCGCTTGTACACCAAAACGTTCTGAGTACGTATACCTTTAAAAATGTCAAACTTTACGATAGAAACGTCATTGCCAGATGGCAGCACTAGGGTTGCCCAATCCCGAAATATAAAGGGTAACCCTCGTAGTACAAAATTTCCAAATTTTCAGGACAACTCGATTTTTCGTAATAATTAAATTATTTCGAATACGGTTAGGTTTAGCGACTTTTAATAAGAGTGCCTTTTTTAGATATTCTTGCATATTGAATAAGATTGTTTTCAAATATAAGAAAACAAAAGAATGTAAAAGATATTAAAGAAAACAGTTCCTAATCCTTCCATTTGAGACGCCCCTAGTGCACTTATGCAAACGAAACTAGGCTTCAATTTTCAATCTTGATAGGTAAAATAAGCACATAACATTTCAAAACATTCGTGTAACTATTACTATAATTATAAGCAGAAATGTGATCGGACAAATCTCACTTTAGAATACTGTAACTCATTTTTGGATTAAGGTTTACCTGAACTTTTTTCTTATTTGAATGTGGAGAACTCGCTCCCAAAGTTTGACCCACTATTTCAGGACCACTCTCTACATGCGTTTCTCTGTATGATCGTTCAAAATTTTCTTCTAAGATACGTTAAGTTGCCGAAGCAACCCCTTGATTTCCATCCCACACCTCTTACCTTGGAACAGCGCACGTAGCGCAGCACACTAGTATAACATTCCTCCGCCAAATTAGGTCGCTCTAAATTGCAATGGTGTCTATTGACTATTATTACAACAATATTTGACCTAAATTGTTATAGTAAAGGACAGTTTAACAAAAGAATGTAACGCAAGCTTTTTTTTTCGTTTTCTTTGATAATCTTCATTACTATTTAACTCCATATTGAACTACACATTTTATCGCTTACAATAGAAATTTTAACCAAACCTTATTACACAGAAAATTATCTACAGTTATCGATATGGTAAGTGTAACCTGGAACCTTTCAAATTTATCCATTAGGTAGTGCTTCTAAACATAATTATTTATTTAAATGTAATACTGGTATCTTTGGGTGTAAGGCAAGAGCACCATTCAGACACCTTGAGGAGTTTGATTTACTAAAGACGTTAAACAAATTTATATTGGAATCGTCAAGATTTATCAATTATCAACCACTACAAGTACCTTTTTACTTTCTTCCAGGTGTTACTTGAAAGCGACTTATACGAAGATTGCAATTTCTGTGAATGTTCTGTGACGTTACGTATTCATCAGCAAATATTTTGTTGGAGTTCTAAAGAAATAATAATTATTGTAGTGAAGGAACTATACTTGTAAATATAGTAAAGGTTATAAACTGTATGGTTTAAGTAAAGATGCGCGTTTCATTTTCTACAACCAACCATAATTTAAAAATGGAAAATTGTGTTGGTCATAGGTACTGTATAACGAATACTTCACCAACAGACAACAGTATTCTTATTATTACATATTAAGATATTGAGATAAAATTAAAATAAAAAAAAATCATTTTATTTGCTCTTTGAACTGCTTTAACCGAGTTGAAACCGCTTTAGAATCAATGGTTGATATTGTTTACTTTAAATTATAACTTTATCCGCTTTAAAAACCTACTTTTAGAAGAAGGATTTACAAGCTACTTCTAACACGGCGGTTCAAGCACCACCCGCATTCACGTAAATTTAGATATTGCGAAGAGGTGGATACCTAGGGGTTGTGACTCGAGCAAAAAACTTAAATTCTCTGTTTTTAATTCACTGGTTAAGATTACCCTGTTTAGTTAAAATATTTTTATTTGTGATAAACTTGGTAAACTATGTATCAAAATTAGCTTCCTTAATTAGCTTGCATGAGTAATAAGTTACTTTTTAGAGATTAGATTAGATCAGAAAAGAAAAACATTCAAATATTATTCCTAAAACCGGGTCTGATATTTTACCTGCATTTACAACTTCGTTAAATGTTAACCAGGGACTATCAGGCGCCCGATATAACTGGAAGGAAACTATACACTATTCTTTGATTCATCATGTATAAGGATCGTAAGTAGTTCGATTTAACTCCCACATCTCAAATTACATAACCTGAGTAAAAGTTTTGAGCAGCTTGAGAATTGTTAGTAGATAACAAGGTGTTGTTAAAAAAGTACTGAATTGACATTAATAACATTTTTTACACTAACCTACGTTTTTATACAATAAAGGTGAGTGATATTCGGTATATACTTTATACAATTACATTTTGGTACATTTGAATTGTTTACTTACATTTCGCCCTAGAATTATACATAAAGGTGCAGACAACAAAGAAGAACATTTGTCTACTACAGAAAAACGCATGCATATTAACATGGATACCTTATCTATGATGAATGAAGATGTCAAACCCCATGTTAGTGTGAATTCGCTATCACATTTTTCAGATTGTCCAGTCAACATCTGGCAGCAAATCAAAATCAAGGAAGAATTACCGCAGAGTGAGTTGGAAACAAATGATATATTTGCGTTATACACCCAAAAGCGAGTATAGTTAAATCGTACAATCAATTGAATGATAATAGAAGAAGGTTTCCCTTCAAAGCTTCGGTATTTTCACAATGCATGCCAATGTAATTTGTAGCAACTATAATAGAAGGATTACATGTGCATGGATTTACTGGCGCTATTTTTAACGTTAGTCTATCTTTCGCACCAGTAAAGGTTTTCTTAATTTTACCTCGCCATGGTGCATGACTCATTACTGGCGCATTTAAAAGTTAGAAGCCTGCAAATTTTTTTGATACATACACACCAGTGAAGGTTTACATGTGAAAATTTTTTTACTGGTACACCAGTAAGTCCGTGCACAGGTAAACCCTTTATAGTACTATGAACACGTCCATTCAAATTTACCAAATATTAGTAGTTTAAAGATATGCAGTAAAACATAATTGTTTCTTAATTGTTATTAATTTATAAACCGGGAAAATTTGGACTTTTATTGAAAATGGCTGTGCTCGTTGAGTTACTTATGTAATATTCAATAACCCACTTATGAACATCTTCATGTGTTACAGTAAAACAGGAAGAGATGCAAACGCAATCGCCTTCAGAAACGTCCGAATTAAAGTGTGATACTGAATACGATAATGATTGGTCCATTAAACTGAAATCATTACATGAAGAATTCGATATAAAAACTGAAGTCTGTAGTAACAATGAAGATCATATAATAACAGAACCTCCATTGAAGTGTATCATGTACCAATGTGTGGAAACTCATACGGGGGAAAAGTTATATAAATGCAATGTATGTGACTATGAAAGTGCACACAGAAATAGCTTGCGTATGCATATAAGAAGACATACAGGAGAAAAACCTTTCAAGTGTAATAAGTGTGACTATGAAAGCGCACAGAAGTCTAACTTGCGAATGCATATGAGAACACATACACGAGAGAAACCTTTCAAGTGCAAAATATGTGACTATAAAAGTGCACACAAGAATAGCTTGCGATTGCATATAAGCACTCATACTGGAGATAAACCCTTCAAATGCAGTATCTGTGACTATGAAACTGCACAAAAGTCTAACTTGCGAATACATATGAGCACTCATACAGGAGCGAAACCTTTCAAGTGCAGCATATGTGTCTTTGCAAGCGCACACAAGAAATGCTTGCAAGGGCATATGAACACCCATACAAATGAGAAACCCTTCAAGTGCGATAGGTGTGACTTTGAAAGTGCACAGAAGTCTAACTTGCGAATGCATATGAGAACACATACAGGAGTGAAACCCTTCAAGTGCAATATGTGTGACTACGAAAGTGCGCACAAGAAAAGCTTGCGAGGGCATATGAGCACTCATACGGGAGAGAAACCCTTCAAGTGCAGTATGTGTTACTATAAAACTGCTCAAAAGTCTAACTTACAAATACATATGAGCACTCATACAGGAGAAAAACCCTTCAAGTGCAACATGTGTGACTATGAAAGTGCACACAAACATACCTTGCAAAGGCATATGAGCACTCATACAGGAGAGAAACCTTTCAAGTGCAACATATGTGTTTTTGCAAGTGCACACAAGAATAGCGTGCGAATGCACATGAGCACTCATACAGGAGAGAAACCTCTCAAGTGTGATAAGTGTGATTTTGAGAGTGCACACAAGAATAGTTTGCGAGGGCACATGAGCACCCATACAGGAGAGAAACCCTTCAAGTGCGATAAGTGTGACTTTGAAAGTGCACAGAAGTCTAACTTGCGAATTCATATGAGAACACATACTAGAGAGAAACCCTTCATGGGGAATATGTGTGACTAAGAGTGAGGGCATATGAGCACTCATACGGGAGAGAATACCTTCAAGTGCAGTATGTGTGAAACTGCACAAAAGTCTAACTTACGAATACAAATTAGCAGTCATACAGGAGAAAAACCATTCTAGTCAAGAATATGTGACTATGAAAGTGTACAGAAGAATAGCTTGTGAATGCATATGAGCACTCATAAGGAGAGAAACCCTTCAAGTGTAGTATATGCGACTACGAAAGTGCACAGAACAGGTTGTGAATGCATATGAGAACAGATACATGAGAAAAGTGCGATTAGTGTGACTTTGAAAGTGTACACAAGGATAGCTTGTGAAGTCATATGAGCACTCGTACGGGAGAAATACCTTTAAAGTGTAAGAAATGTGGCGATAAAAGTGCATGGAAGCTTAATCTGCAACGACATATAAAGAGGATTCATACAGAAAAGAAAGAAACTGTTTGAATGCAAATTTATTTGAATGTCGTGTATATATTGTATAAGTAAATGTAAGGACAATTAATTATTAATAGGTATAAGCATTTTAAAGCTGTTAAAATGTTAATTGTTATGTTGTTCTTTTGAAAATGTTTAGGTTATGCAATTGTGTTTGTAATATTGTTCATGTGTCTGTAATAATATTTATATAGTAATTAACCCTATATTTAAACATTGTTATAATACTATAAATATGAATTCAATAAGCAATACAGTAAAACGTATTCAGAGGAAATAATATTTGAAGACTTTTGTACTTGTATCTGATTATGATTACAGTGGATGCCTTCTAAATTTATTTATTTTATTTTGCATATTCAGTATATAATTTGGGCACTGTTGTCACATTGTATTGATTACTGATGGTTAAACGAATGTCAGTTTTTTATTAGCACTAACAACGTAGCAGTTTATTTGCGATCATTTTGACAGCTGATTGAAGCTAAAGCTAAATAACAGTTTAATGTAATTTATTTCCGGGTTCACCAGTAATCTGGGTAGAGAAGGGCTAGGTGTGAAAGTAAACACAAAAAGATTATACTTGTGGTCACAACCTAATTTATGGCCAATATGCTATGAACCCACATGGCGCCATAAACTACGAAGGGCAATTGTGCCAAAAATATACTCGCGTCTGAAAAATGGTTCAACAAATCAACTTGTAATTTCATGTAATTTATTATATAGGTATGTTGGATTATAACAGCAAAATTTAGTAACCAGCACTAATTGACTGACAAGCCTTTATTTCTACTAATACACATTTAATACTAAATTAATGATACTTCTGATAATTATACAAACTACTCAATATGGCTGCCGCTCATTTTCCACTTCGCCACCTAAAGGCACATGTCTCGGTAATATATTTGACTGTAATTCTCCGACCACTCGGTACCATATCATAGAACAAACCAATACTTTCTTAAGTGATAACAGTTTTTGGTGTTCCAGTACCTGGTGCATGTTGACACGACGTCCTTCCTAATTTCAAATCCCTTCAGAAATTCATAATTAGGTACTTGACATGGCAAGATAAAATTAATCACTCAACCCTTCTTAAAATAGTATTTTATCACAGCCCTTGTCTCGAATGGGGAAAAAATGGTTATTCAAAGGGTAAATGAGTTTGTGTTCCTGGGAGCTTTGATATGCGAGCAAGGGGATGCAGCAAAAGAGATCGGAGCAAGGATACTTAAGGGTGACAGGTACGCGGGTTCGCTGAACGATGTGCTTAAATCTAAATACGTATCGCGAGCTTCAAAGGTGCGGGTGTATAAAACGGAGATATGGCCAACTGGTGTATGCCTCCGAAACATGGGTGCTCAACAAAAAAGAACAGAATAGCCTCGAAATATGGGAGCGGAAGATTCTCAGAAGAATATTTGGAGGGAGGAAAGTAGGAGATCAATGGAGAAGATACACGAATGAAGAAGTAATGAATATGTATGGTCAACCGGAAATCACACAAATAATAAAGGCACAGAGACTAAGATGGCTAGGACATGTTGAAAGACTGGAAAATGTGAGAATGCCGAAAGTCGTTCTGAACAGAGCGATAGAGGGCACAAGAAGAGTAGGTCGTCCAAAAAGAAGATGGATAGAGGCTACAATGTAGCATCTGCGGGAAAAAGGCATTGCAAACTGGAAAATCAAGGCAGCCGATAGAGGGAAATGGTGGAAAGTTGTTCAGCAACGGGCGTAATTGGCCTGTACACGCTTATTATATATATATATATATATATATATATATATTGCTATGTATTTAACTTAATAGATAATTATTATTAAATAAATCAATCAACAGCCCCACATTGGGCTTGCGTCAAAAAGATGCTATGTATTTTTCTTAATTATGAATAATAAATATTTAATATTTGAATAGTACTTTCTGGTTGGGCGCCAAATTTGAGTATTTGCTCAAATTAATTAACATAAATCATATAGATTATTAATTATAGCATCTACATAGACTCTTATAATCTCAATAAAAATCGTTTTGTGGCTTCACTGGTAAGATAGTCAATTACAAATGCAAATAAAACTCATTATTCCTTAAATATCGAATTATGCTAAAACCTATCTTATGTATCCCGTCACTCCGACCATGTTGTAGTCACCACTTCTTGTGAATTTTGCAACAGCTGCATTTTTATTCTGCTTGATGATCACGTTGTCTAGACAGGATCCATTTCATGTTTAACCACGAGTGCATAAAGTTCGTCAATCAAATACTTTGTGAATTAAAATCACTGAAGCACTATAATTGTTTCACTTAAATGTTCGAGTTTGTTAAGGTAAGGAAGTTCTAAATCTTTTTAATACTATTGAAATTATTAGGTCATATAAGTTATTAAATGATTTAATATTATTCTTTTCTTTTTTAGCAAATCTCCATAAAAGAAACACACTTGGATTTAATAAACTGGAAAATTTTATTATTATTAAACACTATAATTAATTAAAGACACAACTTCTGTTCACAATTAATAGTTACTTATAAATTCGAAATTTGGTAAACAAATGTTTACATAACCAAAAGAATGGATACGCCTACTTTTAAAAAATTTAAACAGGACATTATTATAATGCGCACCGATTAAATTAACGTGCGTCTTGTTTAATGGCTATTTGGGAACTGAATTCAACTTTTTTGATAAAAATGCCGTATGGAGGCTCACATTAACCAATCAGAATGCTGGATTTGAAAAATTTCATGGAATATTCTAGAAAAATCGAATTACTAAAATTTAAATAATTACTATTGACCTTATAAATAAATATTTTGAAAAACGAATTCCATAATCATAATCTATGACTTTTTCTCTAAATTTTGATATCCTTAAATTTCAAATCCATGACAATTATTTTTACACTTTAAAATATTGTTAAATTCACAAAATTAACTTGAAAACACAATAAAATTACAAATAACATAATATTCAAATTACACAAAACATATTATACCACTTTGACAGTCTATAAAGCAAATATTCATAACATAATTAACAACATTCTAAATCTAACTCCAAATTTCACAAAAGTAATAAACAACATAATTATAGTCAGATAAATAACACAATTTATCAATAAAACTAATCATTAAACCTCATCAATACAATATTTAAACAATTTATCTAACATAAAACCTTTTAAATCATAATTTTATACTCTCCATCGACAAACTTAATATAATTGTAATTTTTTATTTTTAGGGCTCTGGTATTGTCCACAAAGTCCCACACTATCGTTTACAATGCAAACGTAAAGAATACGCACAGGCCATACACTGTATAAGTTCACTTGAGTTAATATCCCACTATACGAAGTATCGTACGATGGACCGTAAACACTTTTTTTAATCTAACAGGTTTATAAATTATATTTTAATTATAATTTTGCATAAATTAACATAATTTACGACATTGTTAATCTATCTAAACTATATTTCAGGTCATAATATGGATTTTTGTACCAATAAATATCCTTTTTATTATATTACTGTCCTTCCGAAGGTATTTTACAGTAGTTTTAAGTATGATCACAACATTTAACAATCAGTTAATAATAATTATATTATTTTTAATATAAAAATCATAGATCATAGATGCCCAGTGCCCCACATTGAGACTGACATTATTATATGAATTTTTGAAAATTGACACTGACAGAATATTTATTTGACAAATAATTTAATAACTCAGAATTTTGAAAAATGATTAAAATCAAAGTTTATAATATTTTGTACAACCTGCCAAAAACAAAACGCTAGCTATTAATTCAGCCGAAGAGCTTTGAGACAAATCTTTTTGGAGTCGGTTCACTTTGAATAGTATCTTAATAATTTGTATACCAATAAACAATATGTGTAATTACAAGCTCACACAAGGATTATCACACTGGTACGAATTCCTTCGCCCTGCTTCAGCTGACCTAAATATATCAAAAATAATAAAATGTGCACAAGGTAACTATTGCAGCTTTACAGAAGTTCTCTGCGCTCCGTTTATGCCGCGTCTCTATACTCCATTCTATTTATTATACAATCATACAAGTGAAGTTGTGACTTGCCTTGCTCCCTAAGTCGTGCCGCTGTTCACCTCTCCTCGCCAATCTTATAACTGGATACACCAAACAAGTTCTTGATAAAAAGACATTTTCATTTTCAAAAGGGTTTACTTGTTATGTAGATTTCCTAATATTACAATTCTTCTAAATGTTTTAAATTCAAAAAATATTTTTCTTCCAGATTTTCAAAAATTCTACCTCTTCAATTATTTTATACAATCATAATCAATAACAAAAACAACAGCTAAATTACCAAGGAAATATGTAACACCAGGGTACTAGATTTCAAAATAAATAAATAAATAGTAACTTTGTCAAATATAAAAACATTATGATATTTATATAATTTTTTTATAAGCACGACAAAAAAACAAATATGAACCAAGTCAATCGAATAACCAGTTCACAAGTAACGAAACACTTGACAAAAAACACTTCAACCCCGCATGTTCCAACACAAATTCATACACTATTTCTGTTCGCTTAAATACTCCCACCATAGTACCTACTCCAAATATCCATCAATATATTAACTTCCTGCATTCCATCCGAATCCTTCTCATTTATTAAATGTTACCTTTTAATAGGCTCAAGCTTGGCTTGCAATCGGCTTAAATTCATCACCAGCATAATAATACCTGTGTGATCCGGCAAGACTCATATTGATTAACCAAAAAAAATACCGAATCTCAAACTGTTGGTATTACGTACGCAACACTTCGACTAAACTAAAAGAACTGCAATCTTTGATTCCATCACAATATATTGTAACGGTCCGTCCACGGGGTGGACGGTTTGCCTCGTGTTAGCTCAGAGCCAGAAGTTCGTAATGATATGCGGAGAGACTGTAATGGTTATAACAGGATTTATTGTATTTAAATGTTACAATAGAAAGCAAAATATGTATTATTCTGGTGATATAAATAAAATAACAATATATTCAAAATTCCGGGCGGTACGCCACTGGACGGACTGCGAAGGTTGGGTCACTGGCCAGCGGAGGTTGCCTTCCAGCTGTGGGCTGGGAGTAGCATGTGTGTTCTCTCTTTACATAAACAAATAAAATATATATTGCCAGCTGGCAGTTAGCTTAAATACGTGTAATAGAATGTATTTCGAAAATTATTAATCTGAACATTTTCAGTGTTCACAAAGTTATTAGATTACTCGTCACCTGGCCCACGTGTCCTTGCTGGGTCAACGAACGTTTTGTTAAATCCAGCTGATGGGAAATGTTCTGGTAGTCGTAATTTTGCCGGTGAATGAATTTAAATGTTTCGTAGGATATTGGAACAATATAACATTATTGTACGGCGAGTATTTGAAATTATTAGTGCCTAATTTTAAAAATACGCACAGTCTGGCCTGACCGAGTATAACGTATTGTTAAATTAGTTCGTAAATTCCCAATTACGGGAAAGTAGGAAAATCAAAGGTCAAATTAGCCTGGCCTGACCGGCTTATCAGACCTCTAATCTCTTATTTCTCTGGGCTGTTAACCTGATTGACACTAGTTGGTACAACCTGCTGGATATCAATCAAGGTAACCCAACGGCGAAGTTTTCCACAAAAATGAATATTTGCGACACCGTACAGTTACTCGGACTTTATGGAATTCTCCAACGGGCTGGAATATTCTCCCGGACTGAGAATATTTTGACGGTTCAATCTCGGTTAATTTCTTCGTTGGCGGACTGGCAATTCTATTCTCGGTGGTCTTCTTTCTCAAATGCGGCTCGAATCTCAGGTTTGGTTCGGACTTCCTTCTCGGAGGTAGCTCGACTCAAAAGTGACCAAAGTTGTTCGAGGATCCTGTATATATAAGCTACCCCGGAGTGTGTTTAAACGCGATGATGAGTGCGTGGGGGGAATCAATTTTAGAACTCCACTTGCACTGCCGCAGACGCCTCTTTAAGGAACTAAGCTACCTAATATTTAATTATCAAATTTTCAACGGTTGCTTCTCGGAAACTTCGTTACAAGTTACAATATATATATAACTTTTATAAACAAGAAGATAGGCACCTGCAACTTGGCATATATTAACAGCAATAACAGACGTTTCTAGGAAAAAATTATACCTTCTACTTCAAACCAAGGTTCCTGGCAATTGCAAATTCCGAAACATTTCCACATGTTTCGGTTCCATGTTGCACCATCTGATGTTACAACATCAACGTCAAGACCTGCTTTTTTAAACAAGAAAACATATTCTAATACTAATTTAGTTTGAAATTTTCCTGTAAAATTTCCTCTTGCGAGGAAATAACCTAGTGCTTGCATATTTTTTCCGGAGAAGAATTGAAACATAACTACCAAAACATTATCCCCAAATTTAATCTTATGATTATTTGCTGTATATTTGCCAAGATCAACAAAACCAATTCTTTTCATTTTATTTTTGTCAAAATGTTTTGATTCTGATATTTCGCATTCGCTAATCATTAATGTTCCGTACCTATCATATTCTGGAATGCTACTTGTTTTTCTAGATATTAAATGAAATACCTATGCTCAGGTTCATATGAAATGCACCACCCATTAAAAAATGTGCATTACTTTTCTGTGGTAATAATGGTATGCTTATAAATTCGCATGAAAGCAATTGGAGGAAATGTGTAGACATCTTTAAATTAATTAACGACTGGTTTGATGTTTTCAATGTTCAACGACTGGAAGCTGATCAAAGAGAAAGAGTGAACGCGTTTGGTTTAGCATTAGACACTCCAGATAGTATTTTAGACAACATGAAATGTACTATTAAAAAAATGCGTACCAATTCTGCCAAAAGGAGCACGCTCCCATTTCAAAACCTAAATTTGAAAACCTTCCAAGTGCAACCGTTGCGACTATGAGCGTGTAGGAAAGTTCACCTTGAAAGAACATATGAGAACTCACACTGGGGAGAGACCATTCAAGTGTAATATATGTGATTATGAAAGTACACATAAGGCTATTCTACAAGTTACAACAACATATCAGAACTCCTACTGGAGAGAAACCTTTCAATTGCAATATGTGTGACTACAGAAGCGCACAGAATATTAGCTTGCAACATCATATGAGGGGTGGCGGAAAAAATGTTCCCGAAAAAAATACCCCTGAAAAAAATATCCCCGGAAAAAATACCCCCTGGAAAAAATACCCCCGGAAAAAATACCCCCTGGAAAAAGTACCCCTGGAAAAAATATCCCCTGGGAAAAATACCCTCGGAAAAAATACCTCCTCATAACTAATTAGCTACCTCTACATTAAGGTCCCCAAATTTGATCTAAATTTTTAGTAATTTGAACCTGCAGGAACCCCAAAAACGATTTAGAAAAAATGCTTGTCAGTGGGTGTGTGCGTGCGCCTATAAATCTTACATTCTGAACTTGAACTATCAAAAATTATAATAAAATTCTAACAGCAGTAAAAATAATGTCCTTACCATTCCCTGCCTTGTCATCGCGTCAAGGATTAGGATTAGTTTTCCCTAATTATACCAAATACCCAAGTAGTTGCATGCATAGGCTATGTCAGGAATATTCAACGGGCACCAGACACTTAGAAAATGTTTTAACCGCAATAAGCCACAACATAAGAACTATAGAAACCGCATAAGTGTAAGTGTGTGTTACTATTACTTCAGTATATAATTTGTAGTTCTCAAATGTACAAGTAAAATAATAAAATAATAACATGTTTAGAAGCTTTTTTTTATCAAATCTTGTTGCTAATGTAGGAATTTTATTCCAGGGGTATTTTTTGCGGGGTATTTTTTCCAGGGGTATTTTTTCCTAGATTCCATATGAGTACTCATATGGGAGAGAAACCTTGCAAGTGCAATATGTGTGATTATAGGAATTAGGGGTGTACGGAACTTTAATTGGCAACAACATATGAAATCCCATACAGGAGAGAAACCCTTCAAGTGCAACATTTGTGACTATGAAAGTGCCCATAAGAAAAATTTAAAACAACATAATATAAGAACTCATGGACTAGAAAAATAAATATTTTAAATGCAAATGTGTGATTGTAAATATGTACTGAGGTATAAGCTAAGTAGGTGGTACCTATAGATATTAATATGTTCAAATATGCTGAAGCTTTTAACGGTTCTTGAACAATTATCCTCTTGCCAAAATTCCCCTAACATTAACACTCTGTCAGTCACACTCTATTAAAAATTCCAACCCATACAAAAAAATCTCCGGACATTATCCATTCTATAAAAGAAACGCGTTAAATAAAACTTCTTTAACACTACAAACCAAGAATACAAAAATGAATTTTATATTAAATTAAAAAAAAAATTAAAGGAGAACAGGATATACATACAAATTTAAAATAATACGACTTTGTAACGCCTAGTTGGCAACAACAATAATACTGACTACTAAGGGCAATAAAAAAACACTACCGGTAAGTTCCAGGTGTCGAGAGTAAGGGTCGACCAGCTCAAGTCGAAGAAGGGGGGGGGGTTAAATAAAAAGCCTAGGCGCCACCTGTTTTGAAAATTAACCTTAGCCCTCGACTACGTCACGATGGATAAAACAGGAACCTTCCTGGAGTCTAACTTACCTTTGACGATTGCTAACTTAGAAAAACTATGGGGAAAGAAAAACACAATCAAACAAGAAAGTCCGGACAATTAAACTTTTAATGCACAGCAAACGACAACAAGATCAACATACTGAAAGATTAACATGGTAACACACACAAAAATATTAACAGAGAACATTATTTATAAAGATCGACAAATAATTTACGGGACGCAATAAAGCGAAAGAACAAATTCAAGTTATTATAATTGTAACGTTTTACTTTAGCGTTCTGTGTCGAACGGTGTCTTTAATAACGAGGCTTACTTTTCGCTTAGGCATTTATTAACACAAAACAAGAATCTTTTAACAGAACACATTACAGCGGAGTACAGTAACTTACTAACTAAATACTATCGGTAAATACCCCACTAAGTGATGGTTACGTTCAGGCGTGTACAGCACTGACCTAAAGATACATCACACGCCCCTTCCAAAATAAAACAATTTATAAATCTAACCTTGAAGGGCGATTTACAACACGGCCGCTACGGGTAGTATAACTATTGTCACTAGTCACATTAGTCTTTGGAGAGTCTTTAATTTCTTCATCTTGTATGGTAACTTTTGTTTTAGCGTTCTGTGTCGAACGGTGTCTTTAATAACGAGGCTTACTTTTCGCTTAGGCATTTATTAACACAAAACAAGAATCTTTTAACAGAACACATTACAGCGGAGTACAGTAACTTACTAACTAAATACTATCGGTAAATACCCCACTAAGTGATGGTTACGTTCAGGCGTGTACAGCACTGACCTAAAGATACATCACACGCCCCTTCCAAAATAAAACAATTTATAAATCTAACCTTGAAGGGCGATTTACAACACGGCCGCTACGGGTAGTATAACTATTGTCACTAGTCACATTAGTCTTTGGAGAGTCTTTAATTTCTTCATCTTGTATGGTAACTTTTGTTGATTGGGAATTATTTTCTTGGGTGCAAATTCCTTCCTCTAGGCAGTTATTTTCAACTCTTTCTTCTGTTGGGCTTACTAATGGCGAGGTCAACCTCAAAGGTCGTAATTGTGACCTATTTCGTCTGTAGACCGTACCATCAAGTTTAACACCATAATCATTAGGTCCAGTTCTTTCGGTGATGACAGCTGGTTTCCAATTTCGTA
>JABXWE010017011.1:0-16056 GCA_014611495.1 Limonius californicus | reverse complement strand
TTAATGTTGCTTTCAACTTTGAATAAGTGGACCATAATTGTTCGATTTTTTCTCAAAATATGCTAATAATATCCTTTCTGTAAAACTGTGAACTGAATTTTGAATGCGCCATTCCATAAACGTGTTTTACTCCTTTTAATAAATTTCCTTTAATTTCTCAGGCAACAAGTTTTGCGTTGCCACATTTGCTTTTTCGATAATATCTTCGGGTGTGCATATTTCGTGTTCAGAATCTTCGTCGATTACCATATTTAAATAAATTTCAGAGTTAATTTACAAACCTTGTGTACAAACGTACTTAAACGTCAAAACACAAATCTAATTAAATTTGACGTTTCTAAAACGAAGATCGCGAGACAACTTCAGTTGTTTTCAGTGCACTCTTATTACGATTTGGTGCATGTAGTTGCATAACGCCAGAGTGAAATAATGACCGGCAGCTACGATACTTTTTTTTCACGCTTTTTACTTGTAGTAGCATTACAGCGTTAAATTCGACAGGAATTTTCTAATTGCCAATCGTCGAGACATTTTTAATATGCGACAAACAGTTCCGTCTAATCTTTTTTACAGCTGCGCCCTGTAGATGCAGTATTTTTCTCTTATGTCTGTCATACAAGTCCATACTTTGATAACTTCATTTTTATTTATTGATATGCCAGTAATTTAATTTTCAGATCAGCGAAATTATCTATTTGCAATTTATTTGGATTCTTTATTCTGATAGTATTCTTAATTTAAAACACGCTCACAGTCTGCACTGGTTACTTAAAACGACCACATGATATTATACAAGGTTTGTTCCAACACCGCGAGAAACCGTTCATCGTACGGTAACGCGCATGCGCAATAGTTAAAATGCGTTACATTTTATCTATTGCGCGTGCGCGTTACCGTACGATGAATGGTTTCTCGCGGTGTTGGAACAAACCTACAGAATAGATAGTTTAAAAACTCTGAATTGGTTGGAACGAAATTTAAATTGTAGCTGAACATTTTGAATGAGCCAGTTTCAGTTTTTTCCACAATTATAAATTTCAGTTCAGAATATTCCTATATTTTCCAAATACTATAATCATTTTCCTTATTTTTGTTGTGCATCAGTAATGTTTAAACACCTTTTTTTTTAATATTTGCAAAGTGATGCAAGCTCTCGTAACATATACAGAGAAGAGATTCTGCAATTTTTTATACGTCGCTTACTACCAGACCTATAGTTTGTTTAAAAAATTCAAATTCAAAATTCTAGCTTTTATAATATTTAAATAAAAATTATTTCGATCATATGGCTTTATTTCTCCCAAGAAGTTAGGCTGGGTTTGTTGTTTTCCACACAGAACAGAACAGAATGCCTGTGACTCTGTTCATTCTCGATTTAACGTGGCCTTTTACGCGACCCACTCGAACATTTACATTTACGAATGTTTTGATCAATTTTCAAATAGAACTTTATTTTAAAAATTAGAAATATCAATTATCCAAAATTTTTTACTAATTTTATACTAAAAAAAATAGATGAAAACGATAAGAAACTACTATCCAGATACTTATTGGTTAAACCTATTTGTTATAATTATTTGCTTACTAAATTATTTTTGTTATTATTGACTAATTGTATAATAAAAACATGTTAACCTGTTATGATTTTATTATCTAATTTTCTATTTCCGTGTACCGCTACCTGTGCTAATCCCTAGGATCGAAACTGGTGGTCGAACAGTCAGTTCGGTTTATAGAGAATTATGGAACGCCCGCCAAGAGGTCTACCTGAAATATGGCCATTAGGAAATCCTTGTGCGTATTGGTGTTATGCAAGTTGCCTACCTACATGTATTTTTCCCAACGTGGTTACGATTACGACCTAATGGCCTTTATTAAATATCACTTTGACCAATATTACGCAAAAATGCATTACTTTGAAAAAATTCTGAATATATTTTCTGAATCTATTTATGTAAGGAATGGCACGTACGGATTTAGTTTTTCATTTTTTTTTAAATTAACGTTTATATTTCAGTTAATTAAAATAAACAAATTGCCTGGTAAAAATCGCATGGGACACTTTTTTTTATAAATAAATCCGTACGTGTCTTGCTCCACCACGAGGCATTACAATAAAATATCAAGCATAACTACAAACTAATTTTTGCGAACGTAGTTTTGGACAAAAGTATTTTATTTCGAATGGTAATTTTACTTAATACGGTGGGTTGCCTACCCCCTGTCCTTATCCCCCTTAAGGCGTTCCTGTACGCATTTAGTAATTTAAACTTCATAACCATAGGTCGACAACGGAAAAGCATGTATTGGAGGAGATATGTGATATAAATTCTTCGTCTAGTGCAAAGAGTAATTACAAGAGCAAATGGTACGCTCCACATGATTTGTTGGTAAAAGTAAGTTTCTTCTACCCATTATCTTGGGAAAATGTTGACTCCATAGTTATTGTTAATACAAGTGTTTTTTAGATTCACAATCCTTGTCAAGACATGCTGAAGGTTTGCAAATGGCGTCTGAACGATTTTGACTGTAGTCGTTTATTTGCCACCATCTTAACTGACGAAGGATACTGCTGCACTTTTAATCAACTTCCACTGAAGTATATTTTAAGAAACCCTTTGAAACATCAGTATGTATTAGAACACGTAATTGTATTCAAATTTCACAAATAACCATTCAAACATTTTATAGACAGATGCAAAAATGTATTAATCGGAGCAATTCTACCAATCTTGGTACAATTCTGATTTTGAATAGTTAATAAATATTTGAATTTTCTAGTTTTAGCTTAAATAGGAACAATATCAAACACGGTGTAGTTAAAGTACAGGCATAGAGCGAAGAAAGTAACGAGGGTCCTATTTTCAGGGAGTACGCAAATGGAAACAGTTTGATTCGCGATAGCTATTATATCGACGATTGGAATCCGGAACGTGGATACTCGCCTAAAGCACCGCATAATGTGTTCCCATTTAGATCTCCAGGTTGGCGGAATTATGTATATTTGCATGTTAAAATAAACAACTATGTTGGAAAAGTACGTCATTTTGGTTGTATGTGAGGACAGAAGCAGCCTTTTCTCCAAATATTTTTTGATAAATATAATTTTGGCGCCAAACAAATAAAAATCGGCGAGAGCAAGATCAGGACTGCATGCTGCATGTGAAAGAAGATTTATATAGACTCAATTATTCTTGCAGCGGCATGAGAGCAAGAATTGTCTTGGAGAAAGCAACCAGAACTTTGTCTTCTCTTCCGTTTGTTCCTGTTCACCTACTTAGATGATTTTATCGCGCAAAACTGTCCAACGTTCTGTAAGGAAATCAACAAAAGAAACGTCTTGATAATCGCGAGTGTTACCAGCCCTTTACCAGCTGACAGTGTACTTTTTGCTTTGTTTTGGTTTGGAGATGTGGTGCTTGCTTGCACGTTTTAACTAACATGTAAAATAATGTACCCACGTTTCATCAATTGAGTCCAAATGTTCATCTCCTTTGTCATATCGTCGAAGTAAAAAAGAAGCTTTGCTACTGTAAGTAACAGAAGCACAAGTATTACACATGCGATGGTACTGGGTGGATTTTTTACATAAAATACTTCTCACATGATCTACTACAAAATTCAGCGACATAATGTTAAATTATTATTAACGTTATTAACGCATAGTATCTTATAATATTTTTATATTGTTTTAGGGCCCGGAAGATCCCTAGGTCTCACAGTTATTTTAGACTTAGATGTTGATAATTACTATTGTTCCACTACCAGCAACAGTGTAGCAGTAAAGGTAATGTCATTTTAAATATTTAAATTTATACATAGTAATATTTGATTGTCTTTAATACAATATAGATTAGTATATTATACAACGAGCTTATAATGGAAGTTATTAATGCATGAGTATGAAGTTGAGGACACGAGCCGAATGCGAATGTTACATATACTATTTTTTCGTTGAAGATTTTCTTTTACCACATTAGCAACATGCTTTGTCGTGCAGCAAAATGACCCCACGCGTAAGTTTTCCTGGACGTTTCCGTCTTATTGCTTGATGAAGCTTGCTCAAAATTTCATTGTGCAGATTTGCATTGACATTTACTCCAGGTTCCTTAAACTCTATCAACAAGGGTCCTTCACGGTCGAAAACAGATGGTAACATCACCTTGCCTGCAGAAGGTTATGCTTTAAACTTCTTCAGTGGTGGTGAACTTGAATGTTTCCACTGCGACGATAACTTATTGGATGGCTCGTAGTAATGGCACCAAGTTTCGTCACCAGCAACTGTTGACAGAAGAAAGTCATCACCATTTTGCCTATAGTCTGTGAGGTGTTGCAGAGATAATCCCATTCGCAAGCATTTTTATTCATTAGACAAGAGACGAGGAATCCATTGCAAACAAACTTTGCTGTAACCCAGATTACGAACAATCATATGGACAGATCCTACACTCGCACCAACAATTTCTGAAATTTCTCAAATTGAAATTTGACGATTTTCTCTAATAAGACCTTCCACACATGCCAAACTGTTTTCTGTTAATGCAGTACACGGTGCACCTGGTCGCGGCTCATCTATAGTTTCCTCTTTTTCATTATTATATTTTCGGCACCATTCCTTCACAGTCGGGCGCGCAATACTTTCATTTCCATACACTGATTGCATTCGCATATGAATCTGCAACGGCAGCACACCCTCATCATCATCATCATCATCGTCATCATCTGATATGCAGCTGAGCATAAAAATTGTAGGACCGCACGCTGATCAAACTTGGACGGATTTTCAACAACAAGCGCCATTTCAAAATCGAAGTTTTAAAAGTCAGAATCAAATTCAAACGCCAGAAACTTATTAATATGTTGCTTACAAACACTACTAACATTAACAAACGTCATTTGAATTATTGCATTTGTTTTCAAGGCTAAGTTGATTAAAAATGGGTTTCAGTTGAACAAGCCTCGCAAATAAAATGGACATTTGAAAAGTATGATCTTTCAAATTAAGATCCTAAATCCCAATCTACTGTTTTACTAGCATTCACAACTTCTTTAAATATTAACCAGGGATTACTAAGCACCTTTCAGCAACACAATATAACTTGAAGGAACCTATAACACAATGTACATCCTATTACAAGAAGAAAACATTGATTGAGAATTTTTTTTTGTTTAGTTATTTTTTAAATCACCATTATTTCTAACCGTGAATGCGAAAGTTACTTAGTTAACACAGATGAACTGTTATTATTGGCTGTCTATTTTTCGCAAATGTATGCATCTGCAGTTTTACAATATTAGAGCATTGTAATACGATCGTATTCTTTCTCTTACAAACGGAAGTGATACATTCGAGGACAAAGTTGATCGGGTGAATATTCGTTTTACCACTAGATGACAAGATTTATAAAGATCCCGTAGTTTCTGACATACGAAACCTTACCCACATACAGATCAACATTTTATAATATCACCAAAACCAAAAGCCATATTTCCGTCAAAATCTCAACATCAAAAATGTTCGATGGAATTTAACTCAGAACAAATAGCCAACCCACTGATTTACCCTGACCAATCTAGCGCTTTTAAAAATTACCCCATATATGGAAAAAATGCATCATAGTACATAAACCAAATATTATTTCGTATGTTCAGTTAGAAATCTAATAGATCGAATCGTTTTCCAAACGGTTCCTTTAAATCTCACCCATCAACATTTAAAAAAAGCTTTTGTTGGGTCTCAAATGACAGTGGCCAAGAGAAGTATGCAACTATACTATAGGATATTGATAGATCATGGAAATTAAACGATCCATCCTTGATAAAGCATGCTTTGTCTTATAATACTGCTATTCGACTCGGGAAAGTTTAAGGAAGAAGATTAGAAATCGATGTCCATACTAAGAGCATATCATTACATATTCTCAATACACTACAGAGATTCACATATTCCACGCAAGTAATCCTTAGATGATTTTCAGCGTTTTCTTGTAGCTCTAGCTTCAAACTACATCATCTAACGCAGTTAGCCTAATTTGCTCTTACTTTTCTTGTTTCCCTTGGTTGGTACTATACCTAGCTGATAAGTAAAGAGCGGATAACATGCACGACAAAATTGAAATATATGCGCATCTATATGCAGATATTTTTTGGAAAATGTGCAAATACTTCGGCCGTATATGCAAAAATAACAAGAATAATTAATAAAAGTTGTAAACTCAAGTATAATAATTTTTATTGGACAAAATCAACAAATACACTAATTATCTTACTCGTATTATATATGTATATAAAAACTAAGCCTGGAACTATTAATCTAAGAACTACTTCTAAAATAATTTATGATTAGAAGTTGTTCGAAATTTTCTAATAAGAAATTTTGCCTTCTATCTGAAAACATATGTTTATAAATAGAAAAGTTTCTTTCTACGTCGACATAAGTAATGGGAGCATTTTTTAACTTAACACTGAAATCCAAATTGAAACTGAAGTTATTATCTCTTACTATTTCGCCTCTAAGAACTTGGTTAATTTGTTTTAAATTCAGAAACCCCTCATTTTTTGGTATGACACTATTAAATTTTTGGTATATGAGATCACCTATTTCACCCTTAAGTTTCTTACACAATCTATCAAATTTGTTTATTATTTCAATTGACTCTGAAAGAGACATCCCTTGAGTTTCTAATTTGCGAATGGAGTTTGAAACGAAGCTATAGTTTGATTTAATAAAATAAAGACGCTGAGGCAATTTTGTCGATTTCACTAATTGTTTACAATTATCCAAAGCGGCGCTGGAATCAGTTATTTGAAGTATTACATCTTTAATACCTTCAAAACTATCGGCGTAAAAAATTGCTGCTTCTAACCATGTACCCCATCTTGTAATTATCGGTTCGGGAGGCAATGGAACATTTGGAAGTCGCTCCTTATAAAACTGGACTCTCAAGGGGGCTTTTAAAAATATTTTTTTTACGTTACTAATTAAATCGTTAACAAGTGGAAATTGATTCCTAATACTTTCGGCTACACGATTTAAACCGTGAGCTAAGCAAGTTACATGAATGAGGTTGTTGTAAAAAATTTGTAATTTTGCGCTACTCTTGTCATGTAAGGGGCAGCTTCGGACAACATGAATAAAATTACTTAACAAGGTACACTTTCAGGTAAAAATTGACAAACCTTCCTGCACTAATCGGGCAGTTGTTAAATTATTTGATTTTGAAGTTGTTTGGAAGCTATTAAATATGATTTGCTTAAAATGTCCTCATGAAGAATTTCTATTAATAAATGGGCAATATAACGGCCACATTTGTCCGTACTTTCACCTACGATTATATAAGCAAAATTACTACCTACTAATTATCTAATTTCAGACATTGTTTCTTTGTAACAAATATTTACATAACTTTTTCGTAAAGTGCTTTCGTCGGGTACATTTTATTTATAAAATTTTTGTAAGTACGATTTTAAATTAACATTATTTAATTTCATTAACGATATATTACACGAAATTAATGTCTTACATAACTCCTTATTAAATTCTTCTTGTTCCGATTTTTTGGAACTCGTTTTTCACATTTTGCAATATGTGAAGGAGTTTTAGTGTGCTGATCTACCAAGGATTTTCTCTCAGAACTCACCTACAACGACAAATAATTAAATATTAATGTAAGAACTTTTGATACTCTTTAAATACAAAAACAAACACTACCTCTCTGTCATGACTTTGTTTTAGTTACCCACATAATAATGTGAAAAATAATTTTAATTTATATAAGAAAAATTATTTAACTTACCAGTTTGCTGCAAGCTCGACAAAATATTTTGTCGCCATCCATTACAAGTTCTGGATGTGGTGTAATCCATGAAGCAGAGTATCGTGTAACGACGAGAGAAGATTCTATTATAGGGTTACTCAATGAGAGAAAATACTTTGCAAACTACAAATAAAATGTAGGTATGTATCCCATTCAATATCCACCCTCCATTGATAAACAAGAAACAAGTAATAAAATGGATTAGGTCGGTACTTCAAACTTCAAACTGTCGGGAATTCCAGGCACAGGTCATTAGCTGTCCAGTTGTGAATTGTCAGTGATCTGCGTGCACTACTCGGAATTTCATAATCTTGTTTTGACCACTTGACGAAAATTTACAAACGAGTATACAATCACTAATTCGCGTTAATTAACTCTTATCAGTGTAATTGGTCCACATAATTGAGATATGCAAAAATTAAAATATATGCGCTTTGCATATACTCCGCTTTTTACTGATAAGGCATATTAGAGAAAGCTTCTTCATTCTGTGAATTAACATTTTTCATAATTTACATAAATTGAATAGTACGACTACTTAATAGTGTGGCACTTTTTTTTTATTATTATTACTGCAATATTTACAACTAGCCATACGGCTAACAAGCAAATTTGTCCATATATACTATGTTGACTAAATTGACATGAGAGGGTGGTCGCCCAGTGGCGATCCCCCGTAATTATACTAATCCCTAGTTAGTAAGGTCTAATGTTTTTAGTCTATCCAAACGTCGAGTGGTATTTACATTGTCTAATAAATTGAGCACTAACACATTGGAATGATTATGTATCCTGTTCACATAGTTTGTTGTGTATCTTTTGATTTCCTCTCTGGTCCACGGAATTTTGAGATCTTCATGTTGTGTTTTATTGCTGATGTACCATTCCGCGTTTGCTATGGTACGAAGGGTTTTGTTTTGAAGCCTCTGAATTATTTCAATGTTCGAAGATTTAGCACAACCCCAAAGATGAATCGCGTATGTGCACACAAGAATTAGCACTGTTTTATGCACTAGCACTTTATTGTTAAGCGATAATTTGGACTTTCGCCCTAGAAGCCAGTACATCTTTTTCATTTTTATGTCCAGTTCTTTCCTCATTTTTATAAGATGGGTTCTCCACGTTAGTCGCCGATCTAGATGCATGCCGAGGTATTTTGCTTCTTCTTTAATTGGGATTTGTATGCCATTCAGCGAGACCGGGGGAGCGATGCTACGCTTTGTGGTGAATGTTATAGCTGTGGATTTGTTTTCATTAATCTTAATGCACCACTTTTGTAACCATTTTTGCATGTTGTTGAGACAGTTTTGTAGATTTGCCGATACTAGTATAGGGTCTGAGTGAGATGATAGTAGTGCGGTGTCGTCCGCGAATGTGGCTGTTACTACATTTTCGTCGCATGGGAGGTCTGCTGTGAAGATTTGGTATAAAGTTGGTCCCAGAACACTACCCTGTGGAACGCCCGCGTTAATTTGGTATAGACTAGACTGGCTTTCTTCGTACTTGACTTGATAATACCTCTCGTTTAGGTAGGATTTAATGAGAAGGTAGTATTGGTGTGGTAGAGACAATTTAATTTTGTATAATAGACCAGGGTGCCAGACACGGTCAAATGCCTGGCTCACATCTAGAAATACCGCTGCACAATGTGTACGTTCTTCAAGATCCTTTTCTATAACGTCGACCACTCTGTAGATTTGTTCTAGTGTGGAGTATTTCCGTCTAAATCCAAATTGATGCTGGGGGATTATCTCCTGTTTTTCTATTATGGGAGCCAATCTCTTCAGTATTAGCCTTTCTAGAACTTTTGATAGTATTGGCAACAATGTTATCGGCCTATATGATGTAGCTTCGTGAGCGGGTTTTCCTGGTTTTTGAATTAAAATTATTTGTCCAAATTTCCACTGGATTGGAAAATACTGCATCCTTATAACGACATTGAAAATTTGTATTATTGCCATTATCGCCTTTTGGAGCAGTTCTTTTAATGGTTTGGCGGCAATAAGGTCATACCCCGGCGCTTTTTTGTTGTTTAAATTTTTGATTTCTGTTGTTACTTCTGCGGGTGTGAAGTGTTGTATTGGTGGGCTTAGTTGCAGTGGAGCATTTAGATAATTTAAGATCTCGTTTTCATCTTCAGATGTAGCTACGGAGGGATGCGGTTGAAATATATTTGATAGGTGTTCCGTGAACAGCTAGGCTTTTTCTTCTTCAGTTCTTGCCCATGTTCCAGCGACATTGCGAATTGGTGGAATAGTATTTCTAGGACTTGTTAGTTATTGGTGGCTTTCCATAGTGTGTAATCATTGTGTTGGGAAGGAGATAGGTTACTTACAAATTCGTTGAATGTTTCGTTTTTCCATTCGCTTAGTGAATTTTTCAGCTCCCTAGTTAATCTATTTAAGTTGTTTTTGTCATTAGGGTGCCTGGTTTGCTGCCAAATTCTCCTGGCTCTTCTTTTTTCGATGATTTTAGTTTTTATGTATAGTGGATAATTCTCAATGATTTCAGTTTTTTCATGATTTGGTGGCATTGAGTAAAAAGCTGTATGTTAGTTGTTAGGTGTTCAACCGCGGAGTCAATGTCATCCTCTGTTTTTAGTGAAACGTTGATTATAGTATTGTCTGTTAGGTACTCTCTAAACATTTCCCAGTTCGTGTGGCAGTTGTAAAGTGAAGGCTTTCTTTGCTTTGTGATTACAGAGGTGCTGATTGTAACTATTATTGATGAATGGTCTGAAAAGAGGTCAAAGCACGGGTCCACTTTGCAGTAGTTTGAAGATAGGCCTTTTGTGACGTATTTTATTTAAGTCTGTCGGCCAATATGTTGGCTCGCCAGTGCATAGCTGGTTGTAGTTGTTAGCCGACATAGCCTTGTGTAGTTCCCGTCCTTTAGGAGTGGTTAGCCTAGACCCCAAATTGGATTTTTAGCGTTATAGTCTCCGCCGGCTATAAACCTACTACCTAATTTTTGGAAGAATGCTTCATATTGATGTTGTTTTATAGAGTGTCTGGGCGGACAGTAAATTGCTGCTACCACTAGAGAACCATTTGGGCTTTTGACGTTGATAATAGTAGCTTGAAGGTGGTCGGATGTGAACTTTTCCATTTCATAATGGGATAATTTATTGTTAATGATTATTGCAGAGCTTGCGTGTGCTGTGCCGTCAGGGTGGTTTGTGTTATATGTTCGGTAGTTGTGGATGTTGAAGTAGCTCCTGTCTGTGAAGTGCGTTTCTGAAATCAATAAGATGTCGATTTTTTGTTCTTTGAGGAATAGCTCGACTACTAGGCGATGTTGTGTTAACCCGTTAGCGTTCCATGAAGCTATACGAAGGGAGTCCATTAATTGAGATTGCCAACTAGCGTGGTAAGCAGATTCATCATCATGCTATTCTGGCTCATAAGTTGGCTAAACATTGTGTCAAATTTTGTTAGGAATTGAGATAATGTGATGTCGTTGTTACTACTTTCTTGAGTCTGATTATTTAACTCCTGCCTAGCGGCGATGTTTGAATAGGTGGAGTCACAAATCACTAACTCTTATAGATACCTTACGCTCGTGTTAAGTTTTCTAAGCGTTTACAGCGCCTCTGGTGACTGTGAGCGCGACTACATCTTCGAGCGGCAGTTTTGAAATTGACAACAAGCGAAATGCACGTTATTGGTATAATTCGTGCCATGAACAAACTTAAAAATCTGTGCCCGCTAAAGATACAGATCTTTAGATTTGATGATGACATAAAGTAACCATATGTATTGCTAAATAATTATAAAAAATACAGGAAATTCTGAAATAACAAACACAACACAAATATTGAAAACTTTATTAATTCTTAATTGTTAATACTTCATACAATACCATATCAAATTACATGATGCAATTACCTGATAATTAAAGTGTAGGAAAAGCATTTAAGTGTACCCTCTTAGAACCAGCACTGTAATTAGAGGTATCAAAATGCCGCTGACAAACTCGAATATTAGCGTATAGTTGTATTGGAACCATTTCAATCAAGGTTTTATTTTGAAGTGCATCCAACCATAATTTGAGCCGATCCATGTCCTTGTTAGGGTTGTGAAATCGATGTCGTGAAGAAGTTTTATCTACGCAACCAGGAACACAGCACTTTACATAACCCATTCTGTCAAATGACAGGTAAATTCTAGAAAACACCTGAAACAGAAAATAAGTACTTACACGATGCTAGAAAAAGCTACAAGCTGTAAAAAATGCTAGCTAACGCTGCTCTAATCACAGGTACAAAACACAGAATATCTATAAAACGTAAAAACACTGTTTGGAAGTCGGAACTACAGTGAACCACAGCTCGGAAGTCGGAACTGACTGAATTTGAATCACGCATGCGCACACGGTCAAAAAGCGCTGCTGCTGACATCAGTGGGTTGTGAGCATAATCTATAGCATAGACATGAACCACAATGAAACCTCCCATTTAAGTGAAACATCTATAAGAGTTAGTGATTTGATGGTGGAGTTATTCAGGTTGGCTGACTACCCAAGTTGTGCAAGGTGTGCCGACTTTCGATACACGGTGTGGTCTTAGAGGAACAGTTGATTTTCCTCTATTGAATTGCAGTTGCTGGTACATTTGGCAACCTTTGTAATTGGCTGGATGTGGTCCATGGCACAGCGCACACCTGGCAGAAGTGTCTCGTGATTTTGTGCAGAGGGTAGTATTATGCGCCTCCCCACATTTGACGCATAAGTAGGGCTTTGTACAGTAACTTTTGCTGTGCCCATATACCTGACATCTCGTGCATTGAATAACTGTGTTTTTCTTTCGCGGTGGTTCCACAGATATCTGTTGGTAATTTAGGTGTTTTATTTCAAATACTTTTTTGTTATTTTCAGCAGGCTCCAGATCAACAAAGAATATTGATAGTGGTTCTATTGTTACTTTGTGTCTCGCATTCATGATATTTCGCACCTTATGACCTTGCTTATGTAATTCTTCTTTAATTTCGTTAATATCCACCGAGTGATGCATATTTCTGAGAACCACTCTGTAGGCTCTTTCTTCCTTTAGTTCGTACGTGTGGTGTATGATTTTTTCATTTTTGAGAAATGTCACTAAGGCGCTATATGAATGTGTTTGTATTTATTTTAATTGTGTTATTTACTATCGCTTTTGTGTTGTGTTGTTCTCTTTCGATGGCGTTTGTTAGTTTTTTGACCATTTTAGCAAATTTGTCACTCCATATATAAATATAGGGGGAGGCTTAAGGGTTTTCTGCTCATGTTTATCACTTGTTACGTGTGTTCCCTCAGTGGTACTTGAGCTGGCTAGCAGATTGAATCTATTTTGGTTGTTTACCGGGATGGGATTTACTTGTTGTTTCACGGGTTTTAGGTTAAACCTTTTACGTTTTTTGACTTTTTGATATTCGTGTGGGTTCTCCGTTTTCTTGTCATCAGATTTGTCAATGACTATTGGCTGACTATTATCGGTTTGTTGAGGGTTAGGGGCTTGATTTGATGCTGGTTTAAATGTTGACACGTTATTGTATTTCGAGAATGCTGGTATGTAATTCTGGTGTTGCATTGGTGGTACATATGTACTGTTTTGGGTAAGTGACATTGGCATAAAGCCGGGGTATTGAGCTGGTAATTGGTACTCATATACCGGCTGATGCTGAGTATATGGTATTTGCGGTTGTGACCAATACATATTCGGGTCGTTATTTTGCATATTCTGCCAATGCAGAATATGGTAGCCTGTTTAAAATTACGATAAATGTCTTTAACGTACACATTAGCTGATTTAAATTTAACAGAATGTGCAATCTGTATCGGGTCAGGGGTCAAGCGCTTGCACTGGCGGTAACTTGTAGCAATCTCGGTGCAGCACAACCACTCTCTTTCACTACGCAGAGCGAACTGTGTGTGGCACTTAAGAGTACTATTCTGAAATCAACCAACAAATGTCAAAAATGTGCATTAATCAAATGTGCTGTTTTATTCTAATTTGGGTAAACTCTAAAGTTTCATAATATATTTTTACTTCTACACAACTTATGGAGAGTAACAGGTACTACATATTATTCGAATTTATAAATTTCAATTTGATCTATTCTTGATACAATTGCAATAAACCGTTACTTCAAAAACACCCTTTTTTCATATTCTAGGATGCAGAAATTTGTTGATTTAAGTTTGTTGTAAGTATGTCAGGAAATTTCTGTTATAGCTGCTTCTACATAATCCAGCAGAAATTCAACGTGTGTCAGAGAATACCATTTTTATTCATCCTGGGCGAGAAACAAATCTTTTATTTGCACCTGAGATAAGAGACGCCTCGGAAGAACTAAGAAAAGTTAGTCCTGAAAAGCGGCATTGTTATTTTTCAGACGAAAAACAATTACAGCATTACAGGTATACATTAGGAATTGATAAAAAAGTATTTTGAGTAACTACATTACTGTTTGCAGAACTTACACCAGAGTCAATTGCAAGATGGAATGTTTAGCCCAAACTATGTTGGAAAAATGCGGATGTGTGTTTGACTTTTTACCAAGTTTGTCCTAATATAACATGTACCAGTGCTGCTTAATCCCCTAACTTATTTTAGGGAACGACTCAGTGCCACTTTGTGGGACCATGCAAAATTGGTGTGACCCAAACCTAGAAGGTAGATTATAATCGACAAGCTACTATACTGTGCGATAAGAGCTAAACTATAACATATATTTCGGGAAAATCAAGTACTTTTAGTATAGTTCTTACGCTGAGCAATTTTCAGTTTCGGATTAGCGCTTTATTTGCACAGCACAAACTGAACGCATTTCTGTCTTTGTTAGTTGCTTGCAGATTCATATTTCCGACAAAGACGCATGTCGTAGTAACATCTGCGAACGAAACAAGACCTACACTGTACGTGTAACGTATTCTGTCGGCTGACACGTTTAGTAGAAAGAAACAGAGATACCTGAAGAATGTCGCGCAGATGTAGGCAAACGGCACTATGTAAATCTGTTTCCAGCAGTATTTAAAATGTTTTAGTGGTTTATATTATTTTAATATAATATTTTATTCTCTAAACATACCTAAGAGTTTTTATTTACAATGTTGTTTATACTGAAATTGTGGAAATTGATATGTATTAAGAGGTTGAAGATAAAATAATAGCATTTTTGTTATACAGCCAATTAAAGGTAATTACAGTTACTGGAATGTATTCTTGAAAATGGTAAATGGTAAAACAGGCGTAAACAATATGAGTAAAATATACAATAATTTAATAACGAAACTGTACGTACCACCACTGTAACCACTGTTGAATACCACCAAGAGCAACTAAATTAAATATAACACTATGTAATGTGCACTTTTTTTATTGATGGCAGGTTGTCTTTCCTTTGCTGCACTATTTTCCGTATGGTGGGTAAACTTATTTTTAATGCATCTAACTTGTTTCCGAACCGCTACAACGTCGCGTAATGGGCCAAAATTTTCTTTTTCGCGCGTAAAATAATCGAATAGATTTAACACAAACTGTTGACACTGCGCATTCAAAAAATTTCCGGACATTTCTAACAGCGTTTTCTGTTTAGAATAGCTAAACACCAACTAACATCCAATGTTGAACTGGCTGTTCATAACAATAGTGCTACGTATATTAGTGAAAATTTGGGACTTGTAAAAAACAATTTTATTTCAGATTTTTAGAATAGCACTTAAATTAGGTAGAAGGTACCCAATTAAGCCAAACTGCGCTTTTGTCGACCCTCAACAGTGTTTACACATCTGGTTGTCATAATTTTGACCGGATCTGGGACGGGGTTGACAAAGGCTCCGACATTGTCGTCGAAATAGTTTTCACTTCTCAGTTCCCCAAGTGTATGTTTTACCATTTACCATTTTCAATAATACATTCCAGTAACTGTAATTACCTATAATTGGCTGTATAACAAAAATGCTATTAACTTATCCTCGTAATATCAATTTCCACAATTTCAGTAATAAACAACATTGTAAATAAAAACTCTTAGGTATCTTTAGAGAATAAAATATTATATTAAAAATAATATCGACCACTAATAGTATATTAAAGAACTAGTTTCATAAGGCCTCTTCTTAACGCACGAGTCCAAGTTTGAAAAACGAGACGCGAAGCGTCGAGTTTTTCAACGGACGAGTGCGACAAGTGGTCTTATGAAACGTGTTCTTTATACTATTTTTTCTATTGAGGAAGTTTGAGAGTATTTTAAATAAATTT
>JABXWE010017010.1:0-16010 GCA_014611495.1 Limonius californicus | reverse complement strand
GATAATAATTAATAAGCAACCACTCCATAAATTAATAGAAATTACAAATTCTGAAATAAGTTCCTGCCACAAGCTCACTCCGTTACATTTAACTTGCGAAAGAGCACAACGCCAGAATGTCCCATTGGCTGCTCAGCTACTTTCTCATACCACAGCTACAACTTTAAGGAGATACCTCCCTGGAGCCAATAAAGAATTGGCAAGAAATGTAGCAGATTTTATTGAATTAGTAAACAGTTGGTTCGACATTCTAAACTCTTACACACCTGCGGCTTCCATTCTGGCAAAGCAACCCTACGGTAAGAATTTAGAGGCTCAGAACGAAGCATTAGATAAGGCAAAACGCACATTTTCGAAAATGATTTGTACCTCTAAAAAATCTTTGCAAACATTTCAAAAAGGTTTAATAATTTCAACTTCGTCACTACAAGGGCTGTATAGGGATTTGGCTGAAGAATATAAAATAGCATATATCCTAACCCACAGGTTAAACCAAGATTGCCTCGAAAATTTTTTTTCGCAGGTGCGTAAACTTATATTTTTACTGTATAATTGTCGTATAAAAAGCTCATTTTGATTTTTAGCTAAGAACAAAAGGTGGCCTTCATGACCACCCTGCACCTTTAAATGCCTTGTATAGAATCAGAATGATTCTTCTTGGAAAAAACCCAGGTATGGTCCAGGCACATTCAAACATTTTGGAGTCACCAGAAGCAGAGCGAGATGAATATGTGTTGGCTAGTGCTTTGGAAAAAGCCGATATTAAAGGACAATGGCAGGAAGCTGATAATCTAGACCCAGAAAGCCAAGAGGAAGATAATTTAAGCATTTGCTCTAGCAGTAGTACGTCATCTTCACTGTCAAATTTTCCTAAATTAGAAGGTATTGCAGAGAAGGATGGTTTGGTATATATTGCTGGATACTTGGCAAAGAAGCACCAGAAAGAATATCCACACTTGGGAAATTACACATACAAGGATAGTGATATAAATCTCCGTTCACCTGCAGCGCCTTCTTGGGTACAAAATTTATCCTTCGGAGGATTAACCCAACCATCTGAGGAATGGCAGAAAAACGTTCAAGACATGGAGAAATATTTCAAAATATTTCACAAAGAAAATGCGAGGAACGGCAATAAAATCGTTCAAAGGACTGCAAATTTTATATCAAGGAAGGCGGAGGGCATTCCTAAACCATTAATAAAGTCGTTTTCACGGCAGAGATTGTTCATGAGAATTAAGTTTCTAAATACTCAAACAAGGTTAGGCAAAAGAAAATCAGAAAGTGATGCCCATAGAAAATCTGCTAAAAAAATAAAGAAGACCGTAAACTAATCAACCATTAACTGTTTTATACAATGACAATAAATTTTTGTAACTGTTTTAGTTAATTTATTTACAATAACATCCCTAAAATACTTAAAACACTAGGTACCTAAATATGCATTTATGTATATTCATCAACTTGTAATATATAGGTAAGTAGTTCACTTAACAAATCAATTAAATTTGTGTAATAAGAGTAAATATCACAGCCAAAGTGCATACTTCGTACCTACGGGTGGCGAGTAGCAGGCTGGATGACGTAGCACTTGCTGCGCTGCTATTGGTCGAGAGTTATGAGGCAACCTATCTATTTTACGGACCTCGTAAGACGTCTTCCTCAACATTTGGCATTCTATGTCAACTACCTCCTAAGCCTGGATTAGGGCCAACATTACCAGTTTCATGTAACCTTTAATCTGTATGTCTGATAGTCTGAGTACCAGGGATGTCTTCTGTTCGGATAGCGCTCCTTGTACAATCTTGCCGTGGTATTATAATTACCACGTCACTCACCAACTATCCAAATCATATCAACATACTCATCAAACGTAAATGTTATACTTTAAATACACAATCTAACGTATTAGGAAGGCAAATAAGGATTAAAGTAAGCCGACTTATATGTGAACTATAAGATTGCCACATACCAACTTGATTTTAAAATTGTAGAATGTTGTAACATGTAAAATTGTGAATGTAACAATATTTCCAGACAGAATATTATCAATACCATAAACTATTACTCTACTTTTTTAATAAACTTCTAGTAGCATTACTAGGGCTCGTTTTGCATTAATGGTAGTGAATCTACATTTATTTTGGGTTTTGATGATATTCAACACTAAAGTTTGGAACTTAAAAGTGATGGTGAGAAGAATTGAACGTGCGGATCTTTAACATTTTAACAGATTTGCATTCACAGAGCATCAGGGAAGACCGCAACCAGTCGCTTATCGATAAGATACAGGACACCCTGTGTTTATTTGGTATTTTAAAGTTTACGAATATTGTAGCATATTTATTTGTGAAAAGCAACTAAATGAAGCTCCATTCACTATCATACCGATACCGGCAAACTCCCTTTAAACTGCAGAAATTCCTACCTTTTTCGCTAGTGCTTTATCAAAATACATACGTTTGGACGTAAATGGCATTCATACCAACCTGTTTAGCATACAAACAGGTTAATAAATAATATTTCCATATGAGATGTTTATGCATGTTTGTATGAATAGACATTAGAATTCCATTTCTATTAATAAATTCAATTGCAAATTGAATATGGAAAAATCAGCGTTGTACTCAAACTAACAAGAAATCGAAACGAAGCTACAAAGTTGTTAAAAAATTCTGCATCACCGAATCCATAATATTGTTATTGTAGACATTTTTGTAAATTGTCACTGATTATTTTAGCTTAGCTATTTTGATTATTATTAACACTAATATCACTGACTTGTCAATTCACTTTTTAAAATTCTACCGAAAAGATGAAACTAATGCTGTCTCAACGGATTTCCACATTTAATCTACTTATTCATTCGGGGGCAAATAATGGGATCGTTAGTTGATTGTTAAGATCTATTTGGAATTAGTAGTAGTAAATTTGGGGGGTGCTGAGGTGCCCAGCAAATAGGCCTTTATTGCCTTCTTTTACTAACCCATGGTTCCCTCTTCATAATTGCTACTCTCCTATCATTCTCATTTCCATCTTCTCCGTCTCCCCCACCGAATCTTCCTGACCACCGGATCAAACCAGGATGTCTGTCCAAGCAAGGGAGTTCAACTCTGTGTTGTAAAAAGTCTCTGCACCGAAGACTTGGCACCTCAGTCGCATAAATGCTTCGCATTCTCCTAGGATATGAAGAGCGATTTCTTCCACATGCCTAACATGTTGGATCCTCCCCGACACCTAATAGGTTTAGGTGCCTTCTATGTCTGCAGTGCCCTGCAAGGACTCTGATCAGTGGGTTTAGAGTCCTTCGGTTTCTCCCCAGTAAGCAGATCGACTTATGTTGCTCTGACCCAGCTATAGAGAGTTTCGTCTATATGCAGCCACTGATCCGCCTCCAC
Source organism: Limonius californicus (assembly GCA_014611495.1). Classification (NCBI taxonomy): domain Eukaryota; kingdom Metazoa; phylum Arthropoda; class Insecta; order Coleoptera; family Elateridae; genus Limonius; species Limonius californicus. Next base: position 12,612 of record JABXWE010017010.1, on the reverse strand, counting down.
TGATCTTTCAGTTTCATATATGCCCACTCAAATAGGGATGACGTGACCTGCTACTTTGAAATCCCCAGTCAGTCTTCTCATTGCTAAGGACGCCACAGTTTGCGGGTACCAAAACCAGCTTTACTTTTTTTATCCTTGCGAACTATCTTTTATGGAAGATTCTAATGGTATTATAACTTTCAGATATTCATTAGCTTTTTAAATATTGTGAGAAGCTGCAACATGACATTACAGAAAAAAAAACAAATATTATTATAGAACCAAAAGCAGTAAACAATTTTTGTCATTGTATAGAAGGCGCTTCCAGTCGCAAATGGCTATTCAAGTTACTAGAGAGTATGCCGAATTTGCGACAACAAACCGCGTAATTGGAAATCGACGAGAACCTTAGTTCTAGATGATGATGTGTTAAGAAGAACAAGTCTGGCAGATAGAAGCTCTAATTAACCATATTATGTTCCGATGTTATTCGTGTAGGCATGTGCACTTCCACTCCTAGAGTAAATCTGTATAATTTTAGACTTAGAGTATGTAGAGCACTCAAGAAACCACTGCTATCCTACATATACGCAAAGACGTCGCCGTTTACTGTAGTGCGAAAAACATCACAACTAGGCTTCAAAGCCGAGGCAGACGACGCTATTTACTGATGAATTAAAGTTTTACCATCAATAATCATGCTGGTAATATGGATATTAGAAGGTTTCTGGGGAAAATTTTCACCTAACTGTGTACTTCCATCTAAGCAGCATTTGATCGCTTTGATGGTATGGAGTTGAATATCTCTTCAAGAGGTTAGTTCACTACATGTCTTGAATGCCACAAAATACCTTGCAATGCTACAGGATAAGATGCTACCTAGTGGAAAAGACCTGTTCCAAGACTCGTTGCCAGAGAGCAAATCTGATTACATCTTATACGACGGCCAATAAAATTTACAGGCCACCGTCATCCCCAGACCTAAATGCACTGAAGGACTTGTGGTGAAGGATATCAAATATGAAATCAAAAATAGAGGAAAACCGGTAACTTCATGCCAAAAAGATGCGACCTGTTAATCACGAACAAGAACTGATCTATCAAGATTTAAATTTAATTGTGTTAGTATATTTCATTTATATATTTTTAAACCGCATTTCTTTATGAATGCCGCTTGTGTTGTGCTTAAATATTTGAAAGTAATGTGTTTAAACTGCAATTTCCCTTAAGTTTAAAACGATCTAGGCCTTTTTAATATCTCTATAAAACAGTTTTTTCCCAAAAAAGCAATATTTTCTGTATTAGTTTTACAAATCAAATACCAATTAAATAAACTTACACACAATAACGGAATAGCAACACCACAGTAATACCGAACATTTAATTGTACGTACAAACAAACAACGTGTAGTAGTCTTTGTTAATTAACTAAATCGGCGTCTTAAAGCAGCGAAACCGATTCAAACATTCAACCAGACGGATAGCTAACGAACGATAAGCACAGACTGTTGCTCAGGTTGTTCAGTCTGTCGAGGGTTCTATCAATTGAAGTTTATTAGAACAATTCAGCTTGTCAAGCGACTAGCTATTTAACTAAGACAAACTATTCTATTAAAATGCAGCTTGGAATACAATCTTCTCGGTGGCATAAACTGATGGTCGAATTATTCAATGACATTCTTATTAATAAAGATGCAGTTGAAGAAATCATAACAAATTCTGCATACTGGACTGAACGTTGCAGGAAGATTGTAAGCCATTTTCTTTTAGTTCTCTTCTAAAAAGGTGACGCAAAAACAAAATAGAGGGCGATTCAAAAATGTGGTCCAAATTTAAAGGTGTGATGTGGGATGCTACACGAAGCAAAAAATGTTAATAAACCCATATCTTATTTCCAACCGTTATCTAATAGTAGTTACAGAGGATTTCTTTGTTTTATCATTGTTCTGTTAAATCAAGTCATAATAGGAAACGAATCAAACAAATACTAATTTGTTATGACAGAAAGTGTTTCAAGAATTATTGTTGTTTTCTAAGTGTGGTAATGATAGAGGCTTTTTCTGCATGTGAATATGCAGAAATTCATTTTGTATATGGCTATTGCAGTGGGAATGCTCGTGCAGCTGTGGTAGAATATCGGGGAAGGTAACCTCACCGGCGACAGCCTGACCACGGAACATTTGAACGGTTGCACCGAAATTTGTCTGAAACAGGTATGGATAGACCACCTCATCATGTTGGAAGAAATAACATGGACAATAATGCTGACATTATTGACGCAGTCCAGCAAAACCCATCGACGAGTACTAGAAGAATTTCTAGGTAATTAGGTATTACTCAGTTGATGTAACCGTTCAAATCTTCGGTGGTTAGACTGTCGCCCTTAAGTTTGGACCACACCTTTTGCATCACCCTCTATAAGAATGTATGTTTTACGAAAAGTGTAATTGATGTCCGAGACAGTAAACTAGAATTATTTCATTTTATACCTATTTAAAATGTATTTAAAATAATAAGAATTATTATTTAACTTTACATCCCCGTAGCTATAGGACATCTAAGGTGTTTCAAAAAAGTTTGGATAATTTACCAACACATAGTACTCATCGAATCAAACAAAAAGCCTTAATGTCCGGAAATCAACTGTTTCAGAGATAAAGGTGATTTTGTGCTTCATTCAATAAATTGTCTTATTGTAAAAAAAACGAACAATAAAGGCAGTAACAGAAACAGAAATACAACATTTTTCCAAATACAAAGGTCTAGTGAGTTGAACCAGAGGCTCTAGGTGGCCCCGTAGATAGACCCCCCGTCCTATTAATTTGTCGTTATGAGTTATAGGTATTCACCGACCTTGACTGAAAAAAGTGCAAGAGCCCCATCGTGCATAAGCCACAAATGAACACTATCATTCAGGGGCACGTCTTCCAATAGTGAGGTAAAGTGGTATTCAATACGTTCGGATCCAGTTTACAAGTCGAATGATTTGCTAAAAATACTAGCCCTAACGGACGGTCTTCTAAAACACCCAACCAAATATTTAACAAAAATCGATGTTGATGTCTTCGTTCGACAACAGGGCGAGGAATTTTGTCTCCCAAACATAATTATTATACAAATTAATAATACCGTTATTCGTACCTAAAAGTAGTTTCGTCGGTAAATAAAATATTGGCGCAAAATTTGGATTTTCTGTAGTTTTTCGCAGATGAATCTAAAAAACACCATTCTTGAAGCATAATCAGAAGCAGTAAGGGCTTGTACCCGCTGGATATGGTACGAGATACAATGCGTATAGAAAATAATGAATAATAACTTATTATATAAACAAATTATTGATGAAAATACAATATCTCCTCTTTCTCTAAAATGGTTCGTTGGTGGACATATATTGTGCTGGTTCTGACTTTTTTGTTTGTTTTGATGAGTACTGCATGTGGACAAATTATCCGACCATTTTTCAAACACCGTGTGTACACACCGTAAGTATTAGTTGGGAAATGTGTATTTAAAGATTTTAAAGGAAATGTGAGGAGATTGATAATAATAGTAAAGTGTAAAAATCTAATTGCGAACCCTAATACATATTGAGGGAATACTGATTAACGGAGAACGTTTAAACAATATAAGATATGCAGACGATGCAATAGTGTTTGCAGACAGTCCAGAATGCTAACAACAGTTCAAGTCCAAGGTAGCAGAGACAAGTCAACAATTGATGTTTCACACAAGTAAAACCAAATACATGGTTATAAATAAAAGAGAACACCACCAAACCGAATAATAGTTAACGACAAACACATAGAAAGAATAAGTAAATATACCTACCTTGGCACTACAATAAACGACCAAAGGGACCACTCCCTGGAAATTAAATGCAGAATAGAATAGGTAAGAGCGGCATTTGTAAAGATGGGAAGCCTTTTCAGAAGTCACGACCTGAACTGAAAAATAAAAATCAAGCTTTTCCTATCCTATGCCTTCACAGTATTATTATATGGGTTAGAGTCCTGGACCCTCACTGAGACAACTAGTAGAAAATTAGAAGCATTCGAGATGTAGCTATACCGACGCATACTAAAAATCTTTTTGAGAGACTATATGGCAGCAATAAAAAGGTGTTAGAAAGATTAAATAAGAAACAGAAATCCTGAAAACTATAAAGAAAAGAAGACGAGAGTATTTGGGCCATATCATGAGAAACAGTCAACGATACGAACTGTTACAGCTGATTATCCAGGGTAAAGTGTTCGGAAAAACAGGACCCGGCAGAAGAAGGATATCTTCGAGCCAAAATTTGAGGAAATGGTTCAACATGACAACAACTTGCCTATCCCGCGCAGAAGTCAATAAAGTTCAGATCGTCATGATGATCTCCAATATCCGATAACGGATGGGCACTCGAAGAAAAAGAAATACATATTCAGTGATTTACCGTACTATTATTGAAAATTCCAACTTTAACGATTGTTTACTTAAAACATGTTAAACCAATTGACATATATTTCAAGTTGTTTACTAGCTCTTAAGCATTGCAACCATAATGTGTACCAAAATATTCATACATTCTAAAATATATTAAATTACAGAAAATATCCTGGAGAAGGGTGGCAAATTGAATTTTGTAATGTTAAGGAAGCCTGGTAAAGTCTGTAATAGTTATCTATTCGTCAAAGATGGTAAATGCAGTATACAAGGATAATAAGTTTGATGACCAAGACGCTGTCGATAGAATAAAATAAAAATTAGAACATTAAAATCACATTGTTTAAAAATTAGAAGTGATTTTTTAAGGTTACTTTTGATTTGCTTTTTACGTTATGATGTTCATATGGGGTATAAAGAGTAATATTCCAATTTCTATTAATTTTATTACCAACTTTACACGAGTTTAAATACAAACGCTTTTGGAAACGTTTGTGTTGCGAAATATACGGTTATCCACCACTTTTTACTAACCGCCCGTTTACTTCTTGTACGGTATACAGCTTTGCGACCGTAGCACAACTTACTGCCTTGGAAACAAAGTGTACAAACGCGTTAAAACGCTTGATCTAACAAATTTTGACAACACGAGCCATGAAATCATAGTAGGTATACTAAAATTTCAATAAACACCTTTAAGAATATCTTTATCGAACTTTATCGAAAATTAATTAATGACTGAAATTGTCGACTTTTGTCTTTATTGAGGTTGTCATCTCATATAATAAAATGGTTTCGCTTGGGGACCCCAGGTTGAGCATAAAAAAGTAACGATTAGGTATGACGTTTTTATGAAATAATGTATTGTTATATACAGGATGATTAACAAAATTATCGATAAAGGTTAGCCATGGAAAACAAAAAACTTGTGTCTTTACTAGTGCCATGCAGTTTATAACTTTTTAATAATTAATTGATATTGATAATTGATAATTAATTCTATAAATGATGAGAATGCATAGCAGTTACAATTCTAATATATTGTGTTTTTCGAATTGTCTTGATCTTTGTAAAGGTTGATGTTTAGGTTCTTTACAATAGATCTTTAGACATGTTAAATAATTATCTTATACTTTACCTACAACGGATTTAATGGTAGTTTAGATGACAAAGCGCCCTCTTCTGGACAAAACTCCAATTATGGTGTGCATTACAACGGCAATTAATACAAATCACACCACAGACAATTTCCCAATCCGGTTAACAACCGTGAGATGCTAAAAACCTTCTTTAGAATTTCTTTCCTTTTGATTCAAAGTTAAACTGTAGGTCCCCCGCGTTTCTACCTTAGCGCTGATGAGAAGCACATGGCAAAGAAGAGGCCGGTACACAGCAAAGCTGCTGTTGATGATGATAGTAGCTTATTTATAACATACACTAATACCAGTATCTTATAAAGTGATTAATGAAATCTAAGGACAAGACAATCACATTACATAAAAATGTAATAACGTTTTATAGAGTTGCAAAAACAAGACACATTAGAGGGCCACATGACCAGACCAAATGGTACCGGAATCGCTACCGGCAGCATGTTATCATTTCCAGGTTTATTGGCTTGGATGGTACATGAAATTCGCACTATCGTATGTTATAATAATACAATAGGCAAAAACATCTAAGAAGGTAATATTAAAAGATATTGCAAGCCATACATTTGAATGTATTACACAATGAACAAAATACTTCGGCAAATACATAATTTTATACTTGTCTAGCTGTGTGTGCTGTGGCACCATCTTGCTGAAAGTACTCAAGTTGTAGTTCATCCTCATGTTTATGAAAGCTTCAAAATATTGATTCTATATTTCTCCCCAGTAACAAATAATATTACGCAGATTGTTTCGAAGAAATAGAAATCTAACCGCCAACTTACACTGGACCTGCAGGAACTTCGTGAAATACATGAGGACTACCACCCCTCCATATTTATATTGTTGAAAATTCACGTAATCTGAAATATAAAACCAGACTTCATACGAATAAGATGCTGTTAGTTTGTTCTCCATACACTGCCGTACAAGATCTGTCACATCCATATTTAAGTGTTACACTGCCCCGGACTCTAAATATATATACACAATTTCTGAGAATATACGGTAAGTCAGATTCAAGGAAATACATTTTATGATACTTTTAATGAAATTCATCAAGACGAGGTCGTACTGCGTTAATCCACTCACCATTTTCATTACCATAACACCATTCCGGAAAGACTCAATCATAAAAATGTTGTGTTCTTCAATGAAAACCATTTTAGCTGATTATAGCAACCGAACTTAGCTGTATACTGTGACAATAGTAAGATAATAATAATTATAACAGCTTCATTTAAAGATATACGTTTGGTTTTCTACAGCCAACCGTTATCCAAAATGTCGTTGAGAAAACTCCCTGTATTTGCCTACTCAATAATTTTTAGTGGTAGAAGTCCACCGAACAAGGTAACACTCTGTAATTTAAATCCTGAATTACAAGCACATTTACGTTGTGGTTCAGGAGCCGCTGCAAATATATGTCTTCTTTACTTACTGCAAGTGCCCATGCAGATTAACTAAGCTATAACGACTTTTTATTCTGATGAGACGCAAATGAAGGCAAGTTTATCCAGTCAGGTCAGATACGTGATTCGACCACCGGCGCCAGTATCCGTTCAATTACATACTGCGCTTTTGCTACAGCTCGATTTTTTCAAATGTATATACAAGGGCCTAATACCCACTGCAGTTAATTACTAATTCTATCCACATTCTTATTTGATATAATTACATTTTGTTGTTAAAGGTTTTAAGTATTAATCTCGTGCTTACCGGAAGAGTCATGCTTAGCAATCTATCGCGAAATTAAAATAAGTTGAAAGCAGCTAGTAGCTATATTATGCACAAATTATGCTGTAGCTTATATGCTTTTTTATCATATCATTTTGTGCGTATTTCACCATAATGATATACAAATTGTTAGTAAATGTTTAGAATGTTTTGCCTTTTTTTAGGTTGCGGAAGTAGCAGGTTGTGTAGCTGTAAGAGTATGTTATAATAGAAGATTATCGCCACAAGTCTCTCTATATTGCTATAATAACAGGCTTAACAGCAATACACAATTTTATTTTGTGCGATGTTCCTGCAAATCCATTTTGTAATCCAAGCCCTATTCCCTAAATCAAACCTATATTAGATGAACCCTTAGGCTACGTCCCATGTCTTATTTCACAGTTTAATAGAATAAGCTATATGGAGTTGTAAGGTATGTACGCAAAAAATAATTTATTATTTCATGGAACACCGTATATATTTTTTGCGTTATTTTTTAATGGAACGCCCTGGTCTATGGTTTTAATATTTCTCGTTATGTTCATTTGATTTCGTGCCACTCTGTCTGGATTAGAGTCATACTTTAATTGCCACTTCACAGGAATTAAAATTCTATTTTAATTGCCATCTTTTTATGTCGATTACAGTTTTCGTTATTTCTCTTTTAAGATTGAGTTATGAGGGGCCAATTTCGCAAAGCCTTGAAGTTTCCCTTTGTAAGCTGAAATTGCCGATTAATGTTTTGTCTGCACCTGACCCTGGACGCTTTCTGCGAATTTACGTGTCAGATCTTTCCAGAACTATTTCATCATATTTCTCAAAGTGGTGTAATATTTTTGACCGACGCATGTTCGGGTTGCGTTTAGCTCTTCAGTCAGCTTTCCATCTTTGCTAGACTCCGGTCTACCCAATTTCATCGACGGGGACCGTGAATTAATAAAGTACTGCAGGGGCGGTTTATGTTTTCGATGGGTATTCATCGCGTGTATTTTCGTATCGCTGTTTCACCGTGGAGTGAACAGAATATCGACAAGTGTCGGATTTAAAAGAAATACGCTGGAGTTGTTATCCCTGGAAAGCCAATTCATTGCAAATTTGCCGATCGCCTTTGGCGGATTATTATGAGCCCATTTGTTGTTCCTGTACATGTGCCGTTGCTGCGACGAACTACGAGGGTTGTGCAGCAAATATTTCGTCTCGCAATTTTCCCGAAGAACGTCTACCTTTTTGCCTGCATCTGGAAAACCACCCCAGAATTGTGCCTGCTTCTCTCTATCTACCCCATTCAGCGGAAGTCAAGGTAAAGGACCTAATTTTTTGGTGTTGTGAAAAAAACCTTTTACGCGTTAACTTGCAAAATTCGAAGTGATTGAACCCTTTTTTTATGCAACAAGAAGCGCCCTTCAGTTGCCGATTGTCCTTTTTTGTATTACTAAATGTAAAGAGTAATTATATAATTGTGTTATTCGTGTAAGCTCCGACGCCACTGGCCACGTAGTCGTTTGGACAATTTTAATAACATACGTCAGCGACGGCGAGTCCCTCCTCTGGAGCGCTCAAATTAACTATTTGTAATATAGAGCTATTAAATTACCATTTGCCGTCACTTTTGTATTGTCATTTCCAGCCGTTTAATTATATGTGTTTTAAAATTGATTACATCTTTTATTATTTTGTATTTGTATTTGTGTGTGCATGAATTTTGCAAGCTTTTTAAACATGAGGGGAGCACAATAAAAGTGAGTTCGATTCCCGTAAGCTGTCGGGTTCTCGGCCTTCCACGAGAACCTACAATCAGCTGTGATTTGGAAGGTGGCGCCCACTAATTTTGACCCACTCTGTACACAACTAGGAAGATTTCCTCCCGTAAGCGCTTTCCGCGAACTCCCCCTATTCCTGTGAGCTAAGCTGTAGGCCCTTTTCCATCTATCCGGTTGCAGGTCGACGAAAAAGTTCGTTTGGCCCGTAACGTTCTCTCCGTTTTAATGAAATGTTTCAACTCCTTTTATATTTGTTCATACTTCTGATTGCTTTTTCCATTTTTTTTTATAATGGAACACCCTATACATCGTTATGTTTTTGTATTTCCCTGAATATTTTATTTCAATTAGATAGTAATTCTCCATAAGCGTCCGAAATAATAAACTGTACATAAGGGTGGCTTTGATAAAATTCTATTCAATATGATACAAAATATAATTTTAATAATAATGAAAATGACACATCCATATGACTGTTTTAAGATAATTTCCTAAATACAGTACGAAAAATAACACTTGTGGAAAGTCTAGTACGATTTCAAAATGAATGAGATCAACTGAAAGCTACTAGGCGTTTATATTTACTGATATTTGTTATTATTTAGTATTTTTTGAGCTCAGTATTCCAGAAACTAACGCAGTAAAGCACTAGAAAATATCACCCTGCAATAACATTGCCAGCGCCCTTATTACATTAGCTAGTAGAACCAAAATTAGAAAGTATTGCCATTACAGTAGTTTAACAACTGTTAGTCATCGCCACAGAACGGTGGATATATTAAGTGAAACAGTTAGACTACATCTAAAAATGATTCAGAATACTCCTGAAGCTTGGACTGTTAGGTTTCCAAAATCAGAAAGTTTACCAAAATCGAATAAGAAACAAAACAGTTATATACATATACATATACCGTAACGGTGGCGAATTTTAAAAAAGATTACTAGTTAATTTAGGTGTTAAAAATCTTCAGTATACATGATTAAAGTTTTTCGTACATGTTTAGAATCATACTGTATAGATTTGTAAGTGGAATTGAACCATGCACGAAATGCCTAGCAAGAATGCTTCTCATTTTATCATTATCATCACGATCAAACTTGTCGATTTACTCCCAGAATAATCTTTTAGTGCTTGTGGTGGACTGGAAAATTATCACCTAGACCCAAAAATATTCGTTTGCAAAAATCATTACATTTTTCGATAACGAGGATGTGATCAATAAAGAATTTGTTCGAAGAAGACAGTAAACAGTGCATTCTACGTTAAAGTAGTAAAGATATTATTGTACTGTATTTCTCGAGTGCAACCACAAATTCGAGAGGACAGTTAGTTCTTGTTGCATGACAATGCATCTGCTTATTCTGCACTGATTGTGAAGTCATTTCTCATTCATTGTACTTTAATCACTTTCCTAAAGTGAAATATTTTCTCAAAATGAAACTATTTCAGGATGTAAAAGATATTAACAAAAATGCAACCGCCAAATGAAAAGCAGTTTCTTCGGACGCCCTTGCCGACTGTTTCCAAAATTTTTAGAACGTTACAATAAGAGTATTAAAGTAATTGGAGATTACTTTGAAATAATATAACATAATGTTAGTGTTGCTTAAATTGTGTGCCACCCTGGGAATTAAATTGCTAAACCTCCTACCTTGCGTTCACCCTGTATTTGTAATACTACGCAAACTATACATTTCAGTTTAGAGAAACTTAACACTTCCTGCACTCGTTAAGCTAAACTTTTCTGCGGAAAATGATACACTATAACTAACCATGTAGTTCAACACAATTCCTCAACATCCTGGCCAAAGGAGAGTAGCAATTACAGATATTATAATTATGGTAGAGCTAGCTGCAAGGTATAACGAACTTGCCCCACGTACCTGCAGTATAAAAATGGTATAGTTGTAACTAATTCTTGTCACAACAGCATCAATCAGGAGTTATTATCATGTTAGTAAGACCAGGAGGATCATCAACCTGTTGGCGCCATCGTTTTTAAAGAAAACTTGTTTGAAATTGTTCAAGAACGTAGATGTGCAGCTTCAGATTGCCGGCTATAGATTTTTCATTTTTTCCAATCTCTGTATTGTTTTCCGTTCAATACAAAAATGTAGCGATATTTATTACATTTTTTTATAATAGTATGGTTTTCTTGTGTAAGCGTACCAACACAGTATGCAGTAATCAGACTAGGCTAGACATTTGATTAAGGAATCATAACGTCATTGTGAAATGTGGTGCCATAAGACCTAACGGTTAAAGCACCAACAAACTTCATAATAAAAAAAAATTCAGTTATGTTACTAATAATTATACCCTGTAAAAGTAATAAGTGAAAAACGTAGCGTTTTAGTATATGATTAAACTTTAAAAAGGCTTGCATTCTATATTTTTTAAATATGTCCTTATAACTTATTTACTAGGAAAAATTAGGTAGAAAAAAAATCAGGTTCAGTCGAACGATTACACAAGTTTCTCCTGGATAATGTCTTCATGTATGTAAAGATGCAAAGTACTATATCTTCCAAATTTTAGTAAACGAAGAATTATACAGGATGATCAAAAAGCTTTTGGTAAGTTTGCTTTCCAACTTCTAATACAAGTATTTGCTTTCAACGTAAAGTTCAGTTGGTATAAGAGTTTTTTCACGAACGGAAAGTGTGTATTTCTTCTTCTTCTTCATCTTTTACGCAATTTTGCCTGTTCTACTTCGATAACATTAATAAGCTGTCTCTCTATCCTTTGCGGGGGCGTCCAACACTTCTCCTCCCTTGGGGTAGGCTATCTGATATTATCTTCATTAATCTTCCATTTTCCATTCTTGACACGTGGCCATCCCATTCCCGTCGCCTGTCGTTTACCCATTACGTTATTGGTTGTATTTTACATGTTTCTCGTATGCTCTCGTTACGTATTCTGTCTCGCCTTGCCTTTCCAATTACTTTTCTGAGTATTACCATCTCTGCCACTTGTATCCGCTGTTTGGTCAAACGATTTCTTTAAATCTGTATAGATGGTCTGTTATATTCTAGAGATTTTTCTATTAGTTGTCGTAACACAAATTTTGAGTCGGTACAAGATCTTTCGCTTCAAAATCCTTGTTGTGCATCTTCTAGAGTGATTATGTTATTCAGGTTTTGTGTTAGGATTCTGGTTGTTAGTTTTAGTGTTGTATTGAGCAAATTAATCCCTTTGTAATTTTCTTGAAATTTTTATCGCCTTGGTATTCTTTGCGTTTTCATTATCTTTTGTAGTAGTTTTGTTAGCTCATTAATTATCTTGCTCCATTCGTACTTTAGTAGCTCGTTGATAATTCCATCCTCAGCAAGATATTTTGTATTTTTTCGTGTCTTTACTGCATACTGTACCTCTTCTGATGTTGTTTCTATTTCTATATCGTTATGTTCCATTTCTTCTTCTTAACTTTGTGCTTCCCTTTGGTTTTCAGCTGCAAATAATTGGGAAAAGTATCTTGTCTTTTGTTCTTTCTGTTTTCTTATTCCGTATTAGCTTCCATATTTGTTTTTGTATCCCATAGAAATATCTTTCCATGTTACTTGAAAATGTTTCCTAT
>JABXWE010017009.1:0-22049 GCA_014611495.1 Limonius californicus | reverse complement strand
TCGCCGACCTCAGCCAGGTTCGATTCCGCGTTCTTCGGTTCTAAAGGTAAATGCGCTAACCACTAGACCACCGAGGCCCCGGCATGCCCTCGTACTTTACAAGATGTTCATTAAAAAAAACTCGCAACTGGCCATGGTGAATTTACGTATAGTGTCTTCTTACAGCTTGCACTTTATAGGAAGCAAAATAACGAAATTTACTAATTTTTAAATTAGTACGTAAAACACGATTTAATTAGTAATAAAACAAATTTCCGCCTGTATACACTGGTATACACATTTTAGTGGATTTTCTGAACAATTTGAACTATAATTAAATAATAATTAGATCTTCACGTTTCGTTTCTGAAACAGGTCGATTCCGAATCGCTTACCGTTAAAATGTATTCCTATGTATACGTCAAAGTGTATCACATATCCTCAAAATGTGATTGGTGTTATTGTTGTCATTTATAAGTGACATTATGACCGTCAATTGTAACAAATGGGCTAAGCCCTACCTTGATAAAAATTTCAAAGCCTGCTAGAGTTTTTTTAATGAACATACTGTATATTACAATATCCCTATTCATTTTTGAGTAGTTTGTGTTACTGATGCTGAAGAGCTTAATGTTTTTTTGCCGGTCACTATGAAAGACAAATTGTTGAACATAGCTGCTGGTCAAGGGTTTGAGGATAGTTCGCTTGCTTTGTTTTGCATCAGTTGTGCAATAAGTATGAGACAGAGGGTAAGAAGAGCTAGAAGAGAAATCACGAACGCTTAGAAAAACATATCCGCTTTGTTTGTACAGCAAACTGAAGGGTGTACAAATCTAATTTTTCTCCATTCTTTAAATCTTCCCGTCAATGTTCGTTTTTTTTTGTCCGCAGGTGTGCCTCGTGTGGTGTGGAATCGGCCCCGTTTAGGACACCAGGCTCCCATTCGTCGCTCCACGCCCATCGACGAGATACCCTTTCTGGCAGTGGCTCGCAGCTTAGGCGATTTGTGGTCATACAACTCCCAGCTGGACGAGTTCGTGGTCTCGCCCGATGCGGACTGTGCAGTAATTCCAATCGACACCAATTGCTTCACGTGCTTAATATTCGGCACTGAGGGATTGTACAACATGCTGAGCCCTCAGATGGCGGAGCACATAGTACAACACGCGGAGAAGCACCATGAAAACGCAGCCTTGAGCGATGACCCGAATAAAGTCTGGATAATTCTCAGCAAATGCCTCGTGGAGAAAGCTTTGGAGAGGTGGTCCACGACCAATATGCGTGCAGATAACACCTCGGTCATCACGCTCCTCTTGGATCCGCCCGGGCCCCCTCGGGCTCAAGTTTTACAAAATCGCAAGAGAAAGGCGTATCCCGATAGCGGTTTGGAGATCGTTACGCGGTACGAAGGTGAAGCGCCCGCTTCTCCCAAGCGCTCTTGCAGTGACGCGGAAAAGCGGATGGATAAAAATATCCAAGTGGACTTGCGCGAGAACGACAGCGGTATATTAAGTGCAAATGAGGTGTTGCGGAGAATGTCGGCGGAGCACACCATAAAGAATTCTCCGATTTTGCATACAATCATACAGGGTAAGCATTCCGAATCGTCGAACACGTGCGAGATCGGCACAAACACTGATGATCTCGACAGAGACTTCGTACCAAAGACTCGAGAAAGTACAATATTTGATCCTCGGGCTCGAGACAGCACCACCGTTGATCAAATGGAGCTCGAGAAAAGATCTGCCACGAAGAAACGAACAAGTAGCAATGAAAACGTGCAAATCAATGAAATCTCCTCAAGTTGTAACGACGACGAACCTGAGAAAATCGAACTTAAAGGTCGCGGACGGAGCAAGAAACACGTGCTAGGACAAACAGACCGGCCTGTTTTGAGAACCCGCAATTTAAAGAATATCATAGACTCAGGCAAGCACTCCTCCTCAGATAAGAAAATCGAGACCAAGCAAAAGAAGAAGGAAGAGGGGGAAAATAGCCGCCGACTTCGAAAGCGGCAGCAAAAACCGACCTCATTAAAGCAGCAGAACAAAAAAGTGGATCAAAATCAAAGCGTTAATCTACGAACAGGCCCCCCACGGGTGGAATGGTTGAGTGCAACAATGTTTCGAAGTCTCGTCCGCCATAAGAATGCGCTGAACTCGAAAAAGCTGCAGGTTAAAAACCGGAACACCCTGAGAACGAGGGGGCGGCTGAAAGATGGCGCACAAACGGACTTGCGGCGGAGCTGGAGAAATTCGGGGCCTACACAGATTGATCGTGAAAACGGCAAGAAAGCAAAGGAGAAAATTGTTGTGAAACTAGGGCCGGGGCGACCGCATGGTAGCAAAACTCGTCACACTTATAAGCCGATCCCTAGAAGCGAACGATTGTCGGTAAATAACATGCCGAAGAAACTGGAGAGGTAGATTGGGCAAGAAGGGACACGGATGTAAAAAGTTACCGAGTCATTGTATTTTTCGTTTTACTTTAGTTGCGCGTTTGTTTTCCTTTTGTTTTCGTCAGACATAGGGCAATTATTTTTATGTTGGTGCGTTTTTTGTACTTTTTAAAAGTTTTCCATTTTTGTATGCGAAAGGATATGCTTGCAAATGTTTTATTTTAGATTATGTACAATTTAATTGTTGTCTCGGCAGTGAGAAAGAGCGAGAGAGAGGCATGAAATAGTTTATTATATTGTAATTTAGGATTTTTAATTTTATTTAGTAAATGTTATAGTGGATTATACTGATTAGTTTGTAAGGTTTTTAAAAAATTTTGTGCCTTTATGTTGCCCGAAAGAGTATATTCATGTTTTTATGTACAATAGAGGAGTTAAATTTGTAACGATTGTGACAAAAACAAATAGGTGTAATTTTATTTTCTGTAATAGAAGTTTAGTACAACAGACTTATTTTTGGTGTACAAGCAGTACAGTTAGGCAAACTGAGATTCCGGAGTGAGTGCTCTTGCTGAATGGTCGTGTGAGTGAGTGACCGCAGCGATATCACGAGCTGGATGCTTTATCAGCTAACAGCTGTGTAAGTTAAATTCACACCTATATTTACCATTAAGTGAAATATATTACACGTGCATCGAACTACATTGAAATTCTAATTGCTCCCCTCTAGTGGCGTAAAGCAATGGCGCCAACTAAAAGAAACGCAGATCACCTGTCACCACCTATAAGTGTACTACAAAAAAATATCAATGGCAACCTACTTCATTATTAGAAAAAAAACTAATTTTATCTGCTAGAACACCTTGAACCGTCAGGCGAAGATAAATCGCCAGCGAACACTGATACATCTATGGAAAGAAACCAAGAATAAAATGCCCCCAATCTTCTTACATGGGCCAGTTGATCACAAAACAGTTATCGCAGACATTGAAAGCATTGTTAAAGATAAATATTCCACCAGTCTCAGTGAACTTCACTGAAGATTACGCTCTCGACAGAGAACGACTACAAGGCCTTAGAAAAATACAATTTAACAAATAAAATTGCATTCCACTCCTTTCAAAATCCTAATAAACGACCACTCTCAGTTGTGATTAAGAATGTTCCAATCTTCCTAACCGAAGAAGAGGAACTCTCTAAATATAATCTTTCCATAATTAGCACCTCAAGGCTGTACAATAAAGACAGAATACCTATACCCGTTTGGGCAATACGATTAACGGCCAACGAAAAAGCGAATGCAATCTTCAAAATCAAACCTATTTTCCACTCGCTAGTCAGGGCAGAATCACTGAGAATACCTAATAGCATACCACAATGTCACAGGTGTCAACGTTACGGCCACACTAAAAATTATTGCCGCTTTCAAACCAGATGAGTGAAGTGTCAGGGCAACAATATGTACACTGACTGTGATAAGGACAAAAATACACCCCCAATCTGCGTAAACTGTGGAGGTAACCATCCAGCCAACTTCAGAGGCGGCAAACACTTTCAGGATTCCAAATTTTCCAGAAGTGGAATACACACTAGAAAACAACAAACTAATAATAGCACTCAACTACCACCAGAAAATAATTTCACCAACTTTCCAAGCCTTAATAAAAACTCCATAAAAATAAATAATCATAATCAACACTGGAAACCAAAAAATAACTCATCAGACACTGAAATTATAACCAACACAATCCTTACATCACTTTCTAAATCTCATTCAACCCTTTCTTGGCCAAATAAAACAATTCTTGTTAAGTAACCTTTTACCACTTCTCTTGCAACAAAACTCTTATTCATTCAAACATCCTGAACTGGAACGCCAATGGCTGACTGAAGGCCCAACAAACTCACAACTTTTCTAGCAAGATATAACATAGACCTAGCTTGCATATTGGAGACACATTTGACTAATTATAATAGCATCAAAATACCTGGCTATCCCTGTTATCGCAATGATAGAGGAGCAAAATTTGCCTCTGGAGGGGTAGCCATATTCATAAAACAAAAAATGATTTATCATGAAGATACAACAATCATCACTACCAATCTAGAAACGGTAGCAGTCAAAATAAAAACACATGAAGGCAATTTTATTAAAATAATTAGTGTATATCGACAGCCAAACAAACAACTTATTGAAAGCGATTTATGCGAAATATTCAATAGTAACGAACCCACAATTCTAATTGGTTATCTCAACTCTAAAAACACCATATGGGGATGTAGAGCAGGTAACCCAGCTGGAACAAAACTCGAAGCAATTGCAACTGTGCACAATCTTCACATAATAACCCGGGAAGAACCGACATATTACCCATATCGGCTAGATCACGAGCCATATATTCTAGACATAATAGTACAAAAAAAATTTAAGTCACAGATATTTCATGAAGTTTGCGCTGAACTTAACTCAGAACACCTTCCGGTAATAATCTCCTTTATAACAGCACCTTCTGGAAGACCTAACGAACCAAGAATAATAAACGGACTAATAAATTGGGATCTCTTCCAGGAACTCTTAGATAAAATCCTCAAGTACTCCAATAAGTTGCTAACCCCGGAAGAGGCAGATAAAACAATATCTAATTACACAACATGCCACAACTCCACGAAAACAACGAAAAACCAATAACTACAAAATCCCTCCCTTGCAAATAATCAACTTAATAAAGCAAAAGAGTCAACTACGTAGGGAGTGGCAACGTACCAGAAATCCTGCAACGAAAAACGCGGTTAATAACTTATCACATAGAATTAAAAGAGAATTGGATGACCAGGTGACCCGGTACTATGGAAAACCACAAGAAGAATTTTACAACTGGCACAACAAATGCCCACAATAACCTCATGCAATTAAACTTATAGCACTGACGAAGAGAAATGTGAAGCATTCGCCGACCACGTTGAAAACATTTTCACCACTAGCATTCACCAAGATCCACGCTTTGCAAACATAGGTAGTAGTCAGGTATATAGAAACACATCTTCCACTAGCAGATCAAATGAAACCAACCGCACCGAAAGAACTAACTACAATAATTAGAACACTCCCACTAAACAAAACGCCAGGCGAAAACGGAATACCTACCTAACATAATCCTTAAGCAACTTCACCGGAAAGCATTAGCTTACTTAGCTACCATTTTTAACGCGTGCCTAAGAACGGGTTATTTTCGTATCAAATGAAAACATGCATTAATTCTTCTCTTCCCCAACCACCAGGAAACCAGGAAAAAACAAAAAAGCTATCGCCAGCTACAGACCTATCAGTCTATTAGCAACGTTATCGAAATTACTAGGAAAAGTAATCAATAACCAGTTAAGTTATGAAATCGAGACGTTACAACTATTACCAGTCTGGCAGTTTGGGTTTAAAAAGGGACATTCTACATGTCATCAACTCCAGCGTATTGTAGAAACAATCGAAACGGGGTACGAAAGTAAGCAGTACACAGTGACACTTTTTGTGAATGTAGCACAAGCCTTTGATCGCGTATGGATTGAAGGTCTAAAATACCAGCTTACTAATCTTACCATCTGAGGATACCTGAAGACTATCTAATTCTCATACCTTGACAACAGAACGTTTGCTACTAGAATTCATGCAACAGTATCATCAACAAGACACATCAGAGCAGGAGTTCCCCAAGGTAGCATCTTAGGTCCTGTTTTATTCAACATCTTTACCAACGATATCCCTAGCACAAAAGCAGACTTAGCATTATTCGCAGATGATACTGCACTACTGACTAAAGACAACAACCTTCTAAATGCAATCACGCAACTACAACATACAACAAATGAATTGACAAGATGGTTCAAACGCTGGAACCTAACGATAAACTATGATAAGTGCACAGCGAAAATATTCAACCTCGGACAAATCAACGAACCACCACTAATATTAATCAATATCAATCCAATCATGTGGACACACCACCGAAGCAGTGAAATACTTAGGTGTGTACCTAGATACTAGGCTCACCTGGAGGTTCCATGTACTTAGCTAAAACATTAAATGAAGGCTGTGCGAGATTCGCTCAGCTATAACAGCTTATCAACAGGCAATCGTTATTGAAACCTAAATGTGCAATATTGCTCTATAAAACACTAATACGACCACTAGTCCTTCACGCCTGTGTAATCTGGGGAACACATACAAAAAGAACCTACAAAGAATCAAAGTGCTACAAAACAAAATTCTTAGAATCTCAGTGAATGCCCCTTGGTATATTACCAATAGGCAACTTCATACAGAACTCGGTTTATACACAATTTCGGAGTACATTAAAAAGCTAACCATAAACTTTCACGCGAACATTAACAATTGTACTGGAGCAGTGTTCTATCAATTTGGAGAAACACAAATACAGATACGGCTGAAACACAATCTGCCACAAGATATTTACCTTAACCAAAGTGATAGTGACACAAACTAATGTATCGTTTTAAATCATGAATGTATCAACAGTAATTTTAATTCCAAAGTGATGACACTAATCACTCTGTTATTCTGATACATATACAGGGTGTCCCTAAATCGCCTTAAAAGCTTCAGGTAAACTTTTTTCTTTAAGAATTCTTAAGACAAAACTGCAAGAAAAAATTTGCATCACAGCTTAGCTTTCTTGCACGATGGTGTTAAAATTCATACCTTTAGTGCAGAATTTTAGCCAAATGGTTATAAGAAATTAAGTAAAACATGTCGTTGCTTAATGAGGAAATTTAAATTAATTCAAAACCGCCAAATAACATTGAATTAGCAATTTAGTTCTTCATTTGGAAGTACTGTTAAAAATCATACTTTTGGTAAAAGTATAACAATGACAACAATGCAGGTGCATGGGTACTGTGATAAAAATTTCGAAAATCTGTTGTTTGCGTTTTAACACGTGTGTTAAGTAAATTAATTTTGAATTGGAATTACGAATTCGGCATTAAATTCGCCTTTAATTCGGGTTATTGAGTTCATTTGTGTCTTGACCATCATTGCTATGCTATATGCTATAAACGGGTACGTGGATATGATTTGGGTTCTTGCGGAATGTGAGGGAAACTGCGATGAGGCTGCTAGGGTTTACGCTCAGCGCTTTCCTAATAGAAAACATCAAAGCCACGTCTGCAAATCACAGATTTCGTAAAACTGTTCAAAAATGGCATAGAGGTCGACCAAGAACTGTTAGAGATAATAACTTAGAAGAGGAAGTTCTTGGTCTGGTAACTGAAGAGCCAAGTAGTGCATGCTGTTTCTAGAGTTGTTCTCTCTCTCTCGGTTTTTTACCACCCATCAAGGGTCTTCACCGACTCAACTATTTGCCTTCCAAGAGTTAAAATCCAGCGTGCTTCTTGAAATCCGAAACTTGCCAATGGTTCTGTTCACCCCACGGTGATAACAGCGATACGAAAATTCATGCGATGGACACCCATCGAAAACCCAAACCGCCCTTGTAGTGCTCGATTTCAGCGCTAAGATCTTTGCAAGCAACCGAGTCCAAAGGAGAGGTTAAAACGATTTAAGAACGGCGATTAAAATAGAATTTTAATTCATATGAAGCGCCAAAATTAAAGAAACGTAACAATGAATCCAGATTTCATCTACAGTTACAAATCCTTCCAAAAATCCATTCAAATACGTATTCATTAATCTCCAATTGCTCGCAACAGTGAAAAACCTGGCCAGCTCCTGATCAAGTAACAATATTTTTGGAATCCATTGTGCGCAGACTTTTTTCAGACCCAATTACTAGAGCAAACTTTTCCCAACGCTTCCAACGGAAAAGTCACATGTCTCAGCAATATATTTGACCACAATTCTCAGATCACTCAGTAACATATCATGGACCAAATCAATATTTTCTTGAGTGACAACAGTTTTTGTAGTCTAGCACCTGGTGCATGTTGACATAACTTCCTTCCTAATTTGAAATTCCGGCACCAATTCTTAATTATTTGATATGACGGGGTAGAATCACCCAACACTCCGGACATGTCATTATAAATTTCCTGCGGCGATTAAACCTTCTAAAAAATATATATTAAAATAGCCCTCGTCTCGAATTTTCCATTTCAACAAAATCACCAGCACCACAGTAATATTAGATGTTGTTGCTGTTTGATTGAGCGACATTTAGGACGCGGTTTTCCAAGCATCTCTTTGCACTCAGGCCATATTTGGTCCATCGTACACCCTTACTAGTAGTGATTTTTAACGTGTCACACATCGCAGTGGCACGGGACCTAAGGCTTTACTTCGTATCCCCCGCGACCTTTCGAACCAATGGCAAATGCACTAACCACTAGACCACCGAGGCCGGTAATATTAAATGTATAACTTTTATAAACAAGAAGATAGGAATATGCAAGTTGGCATATATCAATGTCAATAATTCACGTTGCTAGTACAAAAAATTATTCATTTGTCAGTCAATGTCATCAATGTTAAGGATAATAATTGATGAACCATTCTCATATAGCTAATCTTTGTGTTCTGATATTTTAAATTGATTTGAGTATTCTTTAAATACTTACTATGAAATTTCCAATAACAAACTTTACGAGGAATTTATTTTAGACCACGGATTATTGTAAAGTCATTTAAAGAGTTCTAAGGGAATAATTGTATAAATTTTGTACTTCGGAAAATAAAATTGAAGACTGGTGTAGGTACTTCGACGTTCTTTTGTTTTCAGAGTAGATGGTCAGAGTTTTTCTTTATTACAACTCAAAACATTATTGAAATCACTTAATCGAACCACATCTATAATAAAAAAATAATAAAATAAAATTAATGAAGTATTAAAAATTATTTTTAATTTAATCCATTTAAATAAAAAAAGTTTAATTACAACGTTTTAAAAGAGGTTATTTTCCTCACTACTTTTATGTTCTTTGGATTTGATGATGATGCTTCGTACAGATTTTACTGTAAAATAATTTAGGAAAATTCCCTTTGTTGTACAAAAGTCCAGAACGTCTGGAGGTTTTCGTTGTATCCGGTGAACCCACACATTGGTCGGGTTCACTGGAGAAGAAGATACTCAGCTTGCATTGCGAGGTGGAGTTGGCGCCCCCTTGGGGTTTTAGTCGTGATCGCCAACAGGGATGCTTTGTGTTGAAGTCGTCTCCGGCTATAAAGCGATGTTCAAGTGTCTTAAAGAATCTTTCAAAATCTAATTTTTGTATGCTGTTTTTTGGGGGGCAATATGCTGCAGAGATGGTAATAACTCCATTCCAGTCTTCAACTGCTATACTGGTTGTTCGGAAGTTGTTTTGAGAATTCTTACTAAGTTCATGGTGCTTAAAAAGAATTTTTGATAGTGACTGCAAAACCACCACGTACCTTGCGTTCAGGGTGTTGTGTATTGTATATAGAGTATTTCTGTAGTTGTATATAACTTTTACTGGTAAGGTGGGTCGCTGAGATTAACATAATATCAATGTCTTGATTAATTAAGGAAGTTTTAAGTTCCTGGGCATGTTTCGTCAGGCCGTTAGCATTCTATACTACTATATGAAGCCACCGAGCTATTATGGCATTTGTGATATCATAGGAGTTAGAAGGTTCAGAATTGTATTCATTCTGTTTGTTTTACCATAGTGATCTCTATTTTGTTCGTCTGTGGTGTGGCTGAGAAATGCTGCCGAGTCTGTATATTGGGTTGCTCAAATTGAGGCAAACTTAGTTGAAACGATTAGGGATAGAGGTTGGGTATGCGCCGACTTTGTTGTACAAGGTGCTTCCTCCTAAGCGATGGATATTTTACTTTTTTTTTATTATTTTAACTTTCATAGTCACACACATTGCATTTGTTGAATTGTTTCTCTCCTGTACGAGTGCTCATATGCCTTCGCATGCGATTCCTCTGTGCACTTTCATAGTCACGTTGTAACGAAGTTTCCGGGGAGCAATCGTTTCAGCATTTGGTAATCAAATGTTAGGTCGCTTTAGTTCCTAAAAGAGGCGTATGCAGCAGTGCAAGTGGAGTTTGTTTTTCACCACACACTCATCGTCGCGTTCAATTACACTCGGGAAGAGCCGCTTAGAGAAAGGGAACTTGGTATAAAGTCGGAGTCCCAGCACAAATTCATTAACTTGGAGTCCGAGACTTCAACGAGGAAGTTCGCCCGAAACTTGAAGTACTAGTCCACCAGAAAAGGAAGCAACCCGAAGTTAAGCCGCCGAAATAAAAGATTGAAGGTTTTATAAGCTGGTTCCAGAACTAATTTGAAAATACAATCTATTCGGTCAGATGATATTGTACATATTTTCAAAATTAGGCGTTAATATAATTCCAAGCATTCACCATACGGTAATGTTTCATTTAAAATTTCCTACGAAACACTTAATTTCATTTATCGCCGAGATTACGAAGCCAAGTCGGGCTTTCGGGCTCATCTGGGTCGCAGCAAACCGCTGATAACCTGCTTTCGTGCACTGAACCAACGAAGGGAAGGAAACCATAAACAACTTCCCAGGCGAATTAAACTAACCTGTACAAGTAAGAGGTGACAATTTAATCATATAAGTTGTGTGAACACTGAAAACGACTCCGATTAGTGGTTTTGTGTATCTGCCAGACGGTAAACATTTTGTTTGTTTATTTAAATCTACAGAGAACCGCCGCTTGCCGCAGGCAGCCTCCTGAGAACACCGGTGCAGTACCATCAAGGCGACCTACGACCCAGTACCAGAGGCGTACCTACCAGGATTTGGAAGACTCTTATTACCTTGTCCGAATATTATTACTTTTATTCATCACATTACAAAATCAAATACATTTTAATTTATTAGAACATTTAAATATAGGTAATAAAATCTGTTATAACTATTACAATCTTACTGGATGTTATTGCGAACTTCTGGCTGGGAGGGAAACGCGGCACCTGTCCCCACGAGGACGGGACGTTACAACTTGATATAGTTTTTCGCCTGTATGAATGCTCATATGCAATTGCAAGTTATTCTTCTGCACACTTTGGTAGTCACATCTATAACACTAGAAGGGTTTTTTTTCTTGTATGAGTGCTCATATGACTTTTCAAAGCGCTTTTGTACGCACTTTCAAAGTCACATATATTGCATTTGAATGGCTTTTCTCCTGTATGACTGCTCATATGACTTTTCAAAACGCTTTTGTACGCACTTTCATAGTCACATATATTGCATTTGAAAGGTTTCTCGCCTGTATGTGTTCTCATATGTTGCTGCAAGTTAGTCTTTAGTGCACTTTCATAGTCACATATATTGCATTTGAATGGTTTCTCGCCTGTATGTGTTCTCATATGACTGTGCAAGCATGTCTTATTTGCACTTTCATATTTACATATATTGCACTTGAATGACTTTTCTCCTGTATGACTACTCATATGCAATCGCAAGCTATTCTTGCGAGCACTTTCATAGTTACATATATTGCATTTGAAAGGTTTCTCTCCCGTATGAATGCTCATATGTCTTTGCAACTGACTCTTCAGTGCACTTTCATAGTCACATATATTGCATTTGAAAGGTTTTTCTCCTGTATGAGTTCTCATATGCCCTCGCAAGTGATTCATGTATGCACTTTCATAGCGACATATATTGCATTTGAATGGCTTTTCTCCTGTATGAATGCTCATATGACTTTTCAAAACGCTTTTGTAGGCACTTTCATAGTCACATATATTGCATTTGAATGGTTTCTCGCCTGTATGTGTTCTCATATGACGTTGCAAGCGATTCTTATTTGCACTTTCATAGCCACATATATTGCATTTGAACGGCTTTTCTCCTGTATGAGTGCTCACATGACTTTTCAAAGCGCTTTTGTACGCACTTTCATAGTCACATATATTGCATTTGAATGGCTTTTCTCTTGTATGACTGCTCATATGCATTTGCAAGAAACTCTTGCGTACACTTTCATGGTCACATATATCGCATTTGAATGGTTTTTCTCCTGTATGAGTGCTCATATGACTTTTCAAAACGCTTTTGTACGTACTTTCATAGTCACATATATTGCATTTGAATGGTTTCTCGCCTGTATGAGTGCTCATATGACTTTTCAAAACGTTTTTGTACGCACTTTCATAGTCACATATATTGCATTTGAATGGTTTCTCGCCTGTATGTGTTCTCATATGACTGTGCAAGCATGTCTTATTTGCACTTTCATATTTACATATATTGCACTTGAATGACTTTTCTCCTGTATGACTACTCATATGCAATCGCAAGCTATTCTTGCGAGCACTTTCATAGTTACATATATTACACTTGAACGGCTTTTCTCCTGTATGAGTGCTCACATGACTTTTCAAAGCGCTTTTGTGCGCACTTTTAAAGTCACATATGCTGCATTTGAATGGCTTTTCTCCTGTATGACTGCTCATATGCATTTGCAAGTTACTCTTGCGTGCACTTTCATAGTCACATATATCGCATTTGAATGGCTTTTCTCCTGTGTGAGTGCTCACATGACTTTTCAACGCGCTTTTGTGCACACTTTCAAAGTCACATATATTGCATTTGAATGGCTTTTCTCCTGTATGACTGCTCATATGCATTTGCAAGTTACTCTTGCGTGCACTTTCATAGTCACATATATCGCATTTGAATGGCTTTTCTCCTGTGTGAGTGCTCACATGACTTTTCAAAGCGCTTTTGTGCGCACTTTCAAAGTCACATATACTGCATTTGAATGGCTTTTCTCCTGTATGATTGCTCATATGCATTTGCAAGCTACTCTTGCGTACACTTTCATAGCCACATATATTGCATTTGAATGGCTTTTCTCGTGTATGAGTGCTCATATGACTTTTCAAAACCCTTTTGTACGCGCCTTCATATTCACATATACTGCATTTGAATGGCTTTTCTCCCGTATGACTGCACATATGCATTTTCAAGTTACTCTTGCGTGCACTTTCATAGTCACATTTATAGCATTTGAATGGTTTTTCTCCTGTATGAGTGCTCATATGCATTTGCAAGTTACTCCTGCGTACACTTTCATAGTCACATATATCGCATTTGAATGGTTTTTCTCCTGTATGACTTCTCATATGACTTTTCAAAACGCTTTTGTACGCACTTTCATAGTCACATATATTGCATTTAAATGGCTTTTCTCCTGTATGATTGCTCATATGCATTTGCAAGTTACTCCTGCGTGCACTTTCATAGTCACATATATCGCATTTGAATGGTTTTTCGCCTGTATGAATGCTCATATGACTTTTCAAAGCGCTTTTGTGCGCACTTTCATAGTCACATATATTGCATTTATATAACTTTTCCCCAGTATGAGTATTAACAGTTTGATCCGTGATGTACTTCAATGCAGATTCTATTATTACATGATCTTCATTGTTACTAGAGATTTCAGTTTTTATATCTAATTCTTCATGTAATGATTCCAGTTTAATCGACCAATCCTTATTATATTTAACATCATGTTGTAAATCGGAAGCTTCTGAAGACAATTCCCATGTTTGAATATCTTCCTGTTTTACTGTAAATATGGATATGTTTATATGTGGGTTTCTAAATATTACATAGGTATTTAAACTAGTATAAAATTATCCCAGTTTTAAATAACAATCAAGAAATAATTAACGTTTATCACACATCATTAAATTACTAATACTTGGTCAATTTTATTGGAAGTTTTCATTTTATTACACTTGCTACAAATTACATGGGCAAGTATTGTAAAAATACCAAAACTTTCTTATAATTGTTTTTTGAAGGAAAATCCTCTTTTATTAGTATTTACTCTTACTTGCTTGTGCTATTTCACTTTAAATTGATTTTAGGTGTCTAATGCAAATTTGTTTTACTGACTGACGAAGCAAACTATCATGTTATACTAAGATTTAATGATTTTATAACGAAATGGACGTGAAGACTCAGAAGATCAATTTAGAGAAGATATACGAGTAAAGCTGAAACAGAACTAAAAGCTGAGCTAAACACAAACAACAGCGGTATAGTAAAATTAATAGAAAATGTCTAACCAAATCAAACAAGAATAAACAAGAAATTAGCCGAACAGGACATAAGGTTGAATAATTTGGAAAAGAACGACACAAAAGAGACAGAGTACTGTACGGTCTTGAAATGGAAACAGCAAACTACTTTGAACTGGAAAAAATGGTCATAAAGCCAGTAAATGAGAAATTGAAAGTAAAATATGATACACGGGACCTGGAAGTGATCAGTCCACTAATAGTAAGCAAGATAAATATGAGACTTAACTATCAAATGTTTGAAAACAAAAAAACTACTCAAGGGATCAAAAATAATAATACATAACCACCAGAAGAATATCTTACAAGTGAGAAAATACTTGCTTCCATTAATATAGTACACCTCAGAGAACCAGGAAAGCACGCAATAATCAAATACAGCTCACTGATCGTTGAAAGCAAAAAATGGACGAAAATGATATACAACAAGCAAAAGAAATACTAGAACAAACTAAAGAAAAGAAGAAAGCGAAAAAGAGCCACAGATCCGAAAAAGAAGAAAACCAACCGCAGAAGAGATTAACAGAAACAAACCAGGAATGGTGCAAACTCTTTAGGCTCCTTATCCTACAAAAATATCAACGTAACAAGCGGTAAAGGAAAAATAAAGTTACATACGGAACAGAACAGGGACCTTAGGCGCAAGCTCTTTCGAATATCGGGAAGAAAGTCCAATCATGTAGTAATTAAAATCAACAGAAGACGACTGAAGCTATGGCCACGAGAAAAAAGTTCAGAAATAACAGAAGAAACAACACTCTTCAGAAAGTTGTTCATTGGGGGAGTAAGAGACCCCCTCTCCTTCTAACATAGAAACAAAAAATTGCACACTCGAAGAAAATATATAACACACTTAATTTGAAAATAAGTACAAAGAGAACTTTAAAATCAAAAGAAAGAATGATAGAGCCAGCATTATCTGATCACAGACACATTCATTTTGAGATATCTGATGTTGAAAAAACAGTGCTGGTGTATAGGGATCCCAGGAGGACCGATTGGAACTCCTGTAGGGCAGACCTTAAGGCAGATATCGAGTCCAACATCAACACGGCTCGTAACAATCCCTTTGAAATTGAGGCTGTAGCAGATCAACTACAAAAATCTATCCTAACCTCATATCAAAATAACTGTCCACCAAAGAACATAACCACTGATAAAAAGGTGGGGTGGTGGAACAGTGACCTCGCTAAAAAGAGGAACACTGCTCGGAAACTCTTCAATAGAGCGAAAGCAACAGGTGATTGGGACAAATACTCTACAGCCCTCACCGAATACAATAAAATGGCAAGAAAGGCCAAGAGGGACTCGTGGAGGAAGCTCTGTCAAGATGTTGAAAACACATCTGAAGGGGCAAGACTCCACCGTATCCTCGCTAAAGAGCCCCTAAATCCTGTAGGAACTTTCAAAAAACCCTCAGGAAACTTTACTGCAACTGGCAAAGAGACTATGGAGCTTTTGCTCCAAAGTCACATTCCAGGATCAGTAATAATAACCCAGATCCCATTCAAAACTCTAATAACTCGTTCCACAGAGCTGTAAGAGAAGATTGGAAAATGGCTAACTGCGTGATCAACCACGACAAAGTAAATTGGGCTATCAACACCTTTAAATTCTATAAATCTACCGGACCTGATGACATCCTTCCAGTAATGTTACAAGAAGGGAAGCAAGTCGTAATATCAGTGTTGTGCAGGTTATTTCGAGCTAGTTTGGCCCTAGGGCATATACCTCAAACCTGGCGACCTGCAAAGTGGTCTTCATACCAAAGCCGGGTCGAAATTCATACGCCCAAGCTAAGGCATTTAGACCAATAAGTCTATCATCGTTCATTCTGAAAACGATGAAAAAACTGGTAGAAAGGAATATAAGGGAAGGGGGCCTCATAGAGAAACCTCTA
The DNA here is from genome assembly GCA_014611495.1 of Limonius californicus. Taxonomy (NCBI): domain Eukaryota; kingdom Metazoa; phylum Arthropoda; class Insecta; order Coleoptera; family Elateridae; genus Limonius; species Limonius californicus. The sequence continues at coordinate 5,703 of JABXWE010017009.1, read as the reverse complement.
CGTCAAAACAACATGCTTACCTTCAGAAAAATCATGTGAAAGCGCTCTCCATAGTCTGGTAAGCAGGATACAAACAAGGAAATCGCTTTAGGAGCCTTCCTTGACATACAGGGGGGCCTTTGATAACACCTCCTTTGAATCGATGATTCAAGCGGCCAAGAGACATGATATTGACGATACCTCATGTAGGTGGATAAAGAACATGCTACAAAGCCGACAAATACGAGCCACATTATGTGGCGAAGAGATGGAGGTGTCTGTAACCAGATGATGCCCGCAAGGAGGGGTACTATCCCCCTTACTTTGGGATCTGGTTATAAACGAACTCCTCACAAACCTGAATAAAGTCTACTTTACCCTTGGTTATGCAGATGATATAGTCGTCCTTATAGAGGGTAAATACGGCAATATAATCTCAGATATAATGCAAACTGTTCTGGATAAGGTCGAGGAATGGTGCAACAAGGAAAACCTTATAGTAAATCCTGCAAAAACCAGTCTTTTACCATTCACTAGGAAGAGAAATCACGGAGGCATAAATCCTCCGGAACTCTTCGGAGAAACCTTGCAAATCAAGGGGGAGGTCAAATACTTGGGTGTGATTCTAGACACCAAATTGACCTGGAACCAACACTTGCTAAGGACCACTAACCAGGCAAAAACAACCTTGATGATGGCAAGAAGAGCCTTTGGAAATAAATGGGGATTAAAATCAAAAATGGTCCTTTGGCTTTACAAAACGGTGATAACACCGACAATAACCTATGGCTCACTAGTATGGTGGCCCAAGGTAAATCAAAGACAAACAATAAACCAGCTTCTTAGTGTACAAAGACTGGCTTGTCTGCATAACTGGAGCATTCAGAAGCACTCCGACAGCAGCACTAGAAGCTCTCCTGCAACTTCCTCCTCTTGACATAATAATCAAGGGTGAGGCGTGCATGGCAGCGTATCGCCTAAACTGCACGGGTAATTGGAGAAGCGTCCAATACACATGGGGACACTCCAAAATAATAAATGTGGTATCTGACCCAAAATTAACATGCGTAGAACGGACTACATGTTAACAAAATACTCCTTTCACAAACCCTTCGAAGTACGGATAAACCGTGAAGAATAGGACCAAGGGGAACCACCAGACTTGCTAAAAAGATTAGTGTGGTACACAGACGGTTCACGTACGAGCACCGGAACCGGAGCTGGCATATACGGCAGCAAACCAAGATATAGTACCTCCATATCTCTGGGCCAAATTGCCACAATATTTCAAGCTAAAACCTATGCAATTTCAGCAACAATAGAAGAGAACATATACTAACAAAACCATCCTTATTATCTCTGACAGCCACGCAGGCACTGAACTCAAACCAAATTAAGCCAAAACTTGTCTGGAACTGCCTTCATAGTCATCTAACACTGGCAAACTCTAACAAGGTAAAACTTGTGTGGGTGCCAGGGCATAGAGGCATAGAAGGAAATGAAAATGCTGATAAACTAGCAAAACTAGGATCTGAGGGGTCCAGGACAAAACGCCGACTCCCATTCCGCCGACCATGTCCAAAACGCCGAATGGTGTTGATGACCAAAACGCCGACTCGCGTCCAAAACGCCGAACGGCGCTGAACGACGTCACATCGTTCGTGAACATAGCGTCGGAGACGAATACGAATGTAATTTTGTATTTGGCCCAAAACGCCGACTGCACATCGATTCGGCGTTTTGGCCAGTCGGTAAAATGTCCACGAACGCACCTGTGAGCCTTGTCCAAAACGCCGACCACAAAGCGAGTCGGGGTTTTGGTCATTCGGCGAAATGTCCTATAACGCAAGTACGAGCCTCGTCTAAAACGCCGATTTTCAACGATAGTCGAAATTTATTACAAAGTTTGGTCACTAATTACTCCATAATAAAGAATTAACACAATACCGGTACTAAAGTTTTTTGCTTGGTTTTCAACGCAGAATCGCGTGATGTAGTAAATATTATCCGCCATTTGTCGTAAGTAATCTAAATCTAACATTTTTCTTCTATTATTGAGTATTTAGTAGGTAATTAAATAATTGTGACAATCTTCGACGCTCATCGTAACCAAAGGACACCAAACAAAAATAGCTTTCGCTATGTCCAGGACCTCCTGATTTATAAAAATTCGACAAACATTAGTTAGCTACCTTAGCACCTACCTAATATTTATTTACGAAACATGTACAATATCGTGGTCAAAAGAACCGAAAGGGTGTTTTTAGAGTTGCAGCCAGTGTTGGGTAGTTTCTAGATTCTGGATAAAGGTACTATTTTAGTATCTATTATCGGTATCTAGATACATTTATAAAAGCAGATCTTGTATCTGTATCTAAATCGTATTACGCGGTATCTGTTTTATTAAACAATAGAAGATCCAAAGATACATTCAAGATTTATAATTTTAATTTCTTGTAGATATTTTCTTAATTTTTTTAAATTTTTATTTGTCTTAAACATGTAAGACATTTTTAGGCATTTACATTAACGTAATTCGTTTTACGGGAAACTCCCAAATACGGCTAAAGATACGAGGCTGTTTCAAATGAAATCCGGATTGCGTCTTTAACTAAGTTAAATACATTTCCTATTACCAATAATGAAAATAATGACTTAGTTCACACATTTAGGAAGGCCATCAATTGATTATTACACAACAAAAGACAAATTTAATTTCTATGTTCACAGCTATGTTCAAAATTGCACCAGTGAAGAAATGCGTTCTGTGATAGGATCTTTAACTGCAGAAGGAGTGAATCCTTCTGAAATTCATTCAAGAATGCTTAAGGTAGCAGTAGCTGCTTAGCTCATTCAAGTGTGTTTGAATGGGCAAAATGGTTTAAAGGCGACACCGAAACTATGAAAGATGCTCCACGACCGGAACAAGCAAACCGTGTAATCACTGAAAAGAACATTAGAACTGTGCAAGAGCTCATTTTACAAAACAGACGCATAAAACTAAAAAAAGTTGCTTCAAAAATTGATGTGAGTATAGGTTCTACGCATAATATTGTTTTTGAGCGGTTGAAATACCGAAAAGGTTGTGCGAGATGGGTCCCTAAGCAATTAACGCCTGAACTTAGACAAAGAAGGATTGAAGCTTGCACTGTTCTTCTGTCACGTTATGAAAAAGAGGGAGCTGCCTTTTTAAATTGTATAGTGATTGGTAATGAATCCTGGGTTCACCATTTTCAACCAGAATGTAAGCAATCATCAAAAGAATGGCGTCACTCAGCATCACCAACACCCAAAAAATGTTAAGCTGTTCCATCGACTGGAGAGGTAATGTTGACTGTATTTTGGGATTAGAAAGGAGTACTTGTAGAAGATTACATGATGAAGGGCACCACAGTCAATAGTGCTTCATACTGCAACCTATTAAAAGATAAACTGAAGCCAGCTATAAGGAAAAAACGACGCGGATTTCTGTCAAAAGGTGTTTTACTCCAATACGACAATGCTCGAACGCATTGCTCGATGGAAACCAAGGCAGTAATAGAAAAACTTAGATTTGAAGTTATTGAACATCCTCCGTATTCTCCCGATCTAGCACCAAACGATTACCATATGTTTGGAGCACTTAAAAGAGATTTAGGTGAGCTGCATTTTCTGGACGATGAGAGCGTGAAAAATGCGGTGCACGAGTGGTTTCGCATATAACCAAAAGAATTCTTCTCCAATGGAATAGAGGCTTTGGTTAACAGATGGAAAAGGTGTATTGTGTGGTAGGGGAACTATATAGAAAAGTGATAACATTTTTTAGTCAATTCAGGTATTAAATAAACAAGTATAATCACAATCCGGATTTCATTTGAAACAGCCTCGTACATAGGTAACAGCATTGGATTTAAAAAATTCCTAGATCCAGGGGGTAAGAAGCTTATTTTTTTTAACGATTCCGGCAATAACAATCCCTGTTGAACTTCTGTGCTGCCTTGAATGATTGGTCTGCTGTAATTACCGGTATTATTGTTTAGTTTAGAAAACCCAAATGTGTAAATACCGTTGATGTTTTTATATGTTACAAAATTACTGTATTCAATAGTACTAATGACTATTTACATGCATTTACTTCCATTCGAATTACTCATAAACGAATGGAGTTATCAAAAAACTGCAAGAGGTACAATAGTTCTCGGTAATATCAAGCAATTTGAAGAAATTGATTACAGTAGTGGCGTATCATCAAAAGTAGTTACAGAGGGAGCGAATAAAGGCAAGACATCTTCATGAACCTTAAAAACAAACCACCATGTATATCATTTTCCGTCAAGGTATTCTAGCACAGTTGTTGTTGGCAAAAGATATATGTGTACTAAATTTCAAATCAACATCTCACATGTTGTCCAATATATTAAATATAATTTCAAATAAATTTAAATTTTCAACACCTTGTATCTTGAAAATTAAAGTCCTGAGCATATATGTTCATATGAACTCCATAAAATTGATTGAAGAATCACCTCTTTAATTATTTTAGATTACTTCGAAACATCCTGCATACGTATGTATACAGAGTGTGTTAAAAACAGAGGATAATATTTACATCACGCGATTCTTCGTTGATAACCAAACAACAAAAACTTTAGTACCAATTTAGTGTTAGCCCTTTAACTATGGAGTCATTAGTGACCAAACTTTGTAATTTATTTCGACTATCGTTGAAAAATACAGTTTACTTATAATTTAGTCTTTAACAATACAAAATCTTTGCTGTTTGTAATTTTTTGGAAGCCGTTGCAACAATGCATTATAAGCTGGAGTAATTTTTGGATTTTTGACATGAAAATTAAATAGATAGCTGTTTATGTACGACAAACGGATAGTCATTAATGTCATTTTTGAAATTTGTAAATGTTTCAGAAATGACGTCGGTACATACTTTATTTATTTTTGGAATTACAATATATTATCAAGGGTAATTAAATGCATGCACCCGCTTACGTTTAAGTTGGGCAGCGCTGCCAAATTAAAAAACGTTCAATTGCTAATAATTTAAAAACTCTTCGTTTAATACCAAATTGGTACTAGAGTATTTTGCTGGGTTTTGAACGTAGAAGCGCGTGATGTAAATATTATCCGTCATTTTTAATACACCCTGTATGTAACATATTCACGGTGTTTCAAAATGTAGTGCTAAAAATATACCTACCGTTCAAAACAAAAATTATACGAAAAATGAGAAATTAAAAAAATAGAAGTCAAATTTTGAAAAATTTATAAACCAAAGTCGACTCAAACGATTTTGTTTGAATTTTTCTCATCGATAGTGGCTCAGTGACCAAAACTCCGACGTTTTGGACGAGGCTTGTACTTGCTTTATAAGACATTTCGTCGAATGACCAAAACGCCGACTCGGTTTGTGATCGGCGTTTTGGACAAGGCTCATAGGTGCGTTCGTGGACATTTTGCCGAATGGCCAAAACGCCGAATCGATGTGCAGTCGGCGTTTTGGGCCAAATACAAATTTAGATTCGTATTCGGCTTCAATACTATGTTCACGAACGATGTGACGTCGCTCAGCGCCGCCGTTCGGCGTTTTGGACATGGGCGGCGGAATGGGAGTCGGCGCTTTGGGCATTCGGCATTTTGGGCAGTCCCCGATCTGAGACACCATTCACAGGGCCTGAACCTGTGCTCCGCCTAACTAAACAAACAGTGAGAGGAGCAGTCAACGAATGG